>CM040836.1:33646206-33651206 GCA_022828995.1 Vimba vimba | reverse complement strand
AAAAAAAAGCAATATATATATATATATATATATATATATATATATATATATATATATATATATATATTTACGCGTTAATGCATGCAATTACTTGTTTCAGTTTATTGCGATCAGAATATTAAACGCAATTAACACAGCATTCATTATTTTCCCATCATCCTTTGGCTAGCGTTCCATTATATGATCACACACTCATGCAAATGCTTTCAAACCATTAAAGTGCAAAAAGACACAAAAGAGAACGCAGTGCAATAATGACGCGTCTGTGACACACACACACACACACTTTTGTGCACAGAAAGCCGCTTCAGACAACGCTTGAAGGGACACAAACACACAATTATGCCAAAATGCCTGTTTTGTCGAGTATCCTCGCAAACAGAGTCTTAAATGAGTTAAATGAAGTCTTAAATGTGCGTAAAGTGCATAGACAGTATATAAACTGTAAAGTGTTGTGAGAAAGTGTATCAGATCGGCGTCATGCATGGCAGCTCTTAAAGTGACAGAACCTAATAAACCTGCTGCTGTCTGTCATTAACGCTAATCTAAGAACAACAGACAAAGAGAAAATCACGTGCTGCTCTTGACTGAATAACTTTTGTAGCTTTAATAAGGATTAATCTATATTCAATTTATAATTTATGCAGAAGACTGTGAAGTGTTTGATAACTTTATTAAATTTCTGTATATATCCATACTGTTAGACCTACCTACAATCTTAAAGCACTTTATAAGGTTACATGGGTCAAAAACAACGAAAACAATAACTTTCTGTGCATTTTAACAGGGCAAGTAAAAATCTGAACTGGGCCAATAGAAAAAAATATTATTATAACTTATGTGAAGATTGTTTCTAAGTTCACTTAAATTAAAAATTAAAAAAATGTATTAAGCTTAATAAATATGACAATGTATAGCTTTCAATTATGCCATAATGCTGAATGCCCATAATTAGTGGCTAAATTAAAATAAAAAAAAAATCAGTTTCATAGAGACATCAGTTGCAGTTTTGGTGATACCGGCCTTCTTTCATAAAAAGATGCCATTAAACAAGTATTTAAAATAAACTGTCTATATGTTGTTTCTACATTCATTTGGAGTTCATTACTTCGGATGTAAATTATTACAATACAAAATGTATTTAAAAACTTTACTGTTATGTGTGATTAATGAATTACAGAAAAATGTGTGATTAATAATTTTTTTTTTTTAACTGATTGACAGCACTAATATATAAATGGGCAAAATCTGTAATATGTACACAATGCTAAAAAATCCTAATGGTACTAAAGGCTTAATTTTCTTAATGCAATATGTCATGTATTAATTTTTCATTTTTATTTTGGAGTGAATTGATGACTTCATGAGATGTCCCTTGATTTTGCACACTAACTTTCCCTTGATTTTTCTGAAAGGTTGAGTGATAAAGTGTATTACATAAATAAACAAATGTAAAATGTAAAATATTTCATTAGAGTGTTGTTATGATCCTCATACAGACACATGGAGTTCATCCAACGAAGACCTGGCTGTACTGTCCCGCATTTTCGGAGCGGTTCTCGCCGGCCTTTTCCACGTGCTCCGGGAAATGAGGTTTAATGCAGGAGTTCACGGCCTCGGACAGATCGCCGGGCAGAGACCACATCTTCTTAGCGTGTTCGGCCACAGCGTCTTTATTGAGCTGAACACAGAAGTGAAGAAGAGACACCAGTGAACATCTATAGACAAAACTTACGACAACAGCATGAAACTAGAGCTTTAAAGGGATAGTTCACCCTAAAATGAAAATCAGCCCATGATTTACTCACCCTGAAGTCATCCTAGGTGTATATGACTTGCTTCTTTCAGATGAACACAATCGGAGTTATATTAAAAAAATGTCCTGGCTCTATAAGCTTTATAATGGGAGTGAATGGTTGTATATTTTTGGAAGTCCATCAAAGTGCATCCATTCATGATAAAAATACTCCACACTGCTCTGGGGGGTTAATAAAGGCCTTCTGAAGTGAAGCGATGCGTTCGTGTTAGAAAAATATCCATATTTAAAACTTTATCGACTAAGGGCCCTTTCACATCTACCTTGTTTGGTCCGGACTTTTCAATTTGGTCCGAATCAAAACAGACGAAATTTGGTTAGACGAAAAGAGGTGGTCTCGGTCCGGATCAAACTGAACAAAGGTTTGGTGTGAAAGCATTTTCTGTTTGGTTCGGACTTTCAGACCATTTACAGGAAGTTCCGGTGGTTCCCGCGTAGCCTAAACAACTGAAGAAGAATATTTATGTGCAGATCTGTCAATCCTGCCCACAGCGTTTCTTCCACACACACACACACACATTTTTCCTGCCGTCGACGATCAAATGTTCGCACAATGAGGACGTTCATTTGGCGAATGTGAACTAGCCTCGAGTATAGCTGGAGCTGCAGGGAGTAATGCCGTAATAATAACAGTATAATGGCAACGATATGCGTCTGTTCATTCATTCTTGTCAAAGTTACCCGCCAACTTGACATCACGCTGACGTCAGACGCACGTCCGTTTACAAACCAATCAATGTCAAGATGCAGCCCACATAGATGATGACGACAGGACGCAAGTACGTCATGTAAAGTTCTTTAGTGTGCTCGCATAATTGCAATGTGAAACCAAACCAAAACTAACCGAATGTATACAATGTATCAAAACATGAACTTTGGTTCGGACCTCGGTGCGGACTTTCAGATGTGAAAACGCCCTAAAATAACAAGCCTCCGGCATACGGAAGACTAACCCCTGACCTGACGCACAACGCAATGATGAACACGGAAGTGCAGAGGATAGAGCAAAACAAAACAAAATTAGACGTCTAAAACAACAATTTGTTGCCCAGCCCTGTGTGTTTGAACCGCGAGAGGCGCCAAAGCTTACGCTACTCCTACATCATACATCGTCCAGTGTTACTCTTGTGGCGTAAGTCGACTTGCGTAGGCCGTCTGCCGGAAGATAGTTATTTTAGTCGATAAAGTTTTAAATATGGATATTTTTCTAACACGAACGCATCGCTTCACTTCAGAAGGCCTTTATTAACCCCCCAGAGCAGTGTGGAGTATTTTTATCATGAATGGATGCACTTTGATGGACTTCCAAAAATATACAACCATTCACTCCCATTATAAAGCTTGGAAGAGCCAGGACATTTTTTAATATAACTCCGATTATATTCGCCTGAAAGAAGAATGTCATATACACCTAGGATGACTTGAGGGTGAGTAAAATCATGGGGTAATTTTCATTTTTGGGGTGAACTATCGCTTTAAGACTGTGACACACCAAACCAATATAAAAGAACTAGCTTAGGCTCGACTAGAACAGGTTTTCCTGTTTGAATGTTGATTATTTTCCTCATATTCTCCATTGTTGCAGCTCCTCTCTTCCCAGTCTGTCAGTAACGCTCTGGGTTGTGTTTCCCGTACAACGCCGTAACTCGCTGCTTCACTACTATAGTACGATGCATCGATGAAGAAATCAACTCGTTAGTCACAACTGTTTCCCGAAACCGTATTGTCACAAATTTGTCGTTTAACCACGTTGGTTTGAGACGTCACGCACGTGGTGTAGTAATAACTTCTTTTAATGAATCTGATTGAGATCGAATTAACACTAGATGTTTTGCTATACATTACGGACATCTTATCTGAGCACTATTATTTTGCTTTATTTCCAGATTAAATCATAGGCTCGTTCTTACGTTCTAGAGCACGTTCGCAAATGCGCACTTCAAAAACAGCGCTTTAAATCTCCTTAAACTAAAACAAAAAACTAAACTAAAAGACGTAAATGACATTTGTATGTATTCTAAATAAAGGATATAGATTGTACTGAATGTCAGCTTGCTTATTTTGCTCAAGATAAGGATTTATTGAGTCCACATGTCATGCAAACATGAAACTCTGCTTCTAACCACAGGTCGAGAACTGTCGCTCCAAACACACAACTTTGCGAATGTTCGTTGGAACGATAGTTTCGGGAAACACCGACTCATTGAACTTTGCTGACAACAACGGAACTTGCAACCATAGTTGGCTAACGATGCTTTCCGGAAACGCACCCTTGTTGAAGCCCCTCCTTCTGAAAAGCACACTGTGCTCTGATTGGTCGGCTGGAGTAGTGTGTTGTGATTGGTTGAGCGCTTTGAGTGTGTTTGGGAAATGTCCCGCCCCTTACCATAACCGCCAGTTTAACACTAACTACTAACTAACTCAACCAGGCCCCGCCCCTTTATTCTGCGTATGAATTATTAAAATATTGTGACGTGTTCGTTCCCGGAGGAAACTCGAGACTACAATGGAGGCGTTTCAGGAGTTCAGAAACACTGACACTGATATAGAGAAGAACTCCCGCTGGAGGGACTGTTTCATGCCCAATATTACGCACTTATGAAAGATGAACATGGAATAAGGCATAATAGGAGCGCTTTTAATTTCAGAGAGTATCACACAAAGCTGAAGACTGTGAGTTTAAACCACAGATGGTTTATCTGAAGTGACACGACCAACCAGAGGTCTATAAGTCCTGAGAGACTCGAGCGCTTTATTTAAACATTCTCCGTCTGTTCCTGTCACAGAGATGCTCACGTCAGCAAGAGTCTGAGTCTGAAGCATGAGAAACAAAACTATATCTGCATAAAAACATAACTCACAATCCGGGTGTTATTAGACGGCACATCTGGGAAATTAACAGGAAGATTCACTGATAAAGTCATAATTCTGCTCTCAGATGTTCGTCAAATTCAGCTTATGAATCAGTTGCTGAATTAGTCACGGGCTTCTCTTCCAACTATCACAGTCATCATTATTTAATTCTTTCCTGAACACTAGGCCAAATCTGACATAATGAAACGGCATTCCCAGTGCATTCAACTTTCAGAGTGAAACTGAATATTCAGTGAGAAATAATGTGATTTTACGTCAGAGGAAAAGCTGTTTCAGAAGTTATTTTGATGGTTATGATACCGTTCAAAAG
>CM040836.1:33636206-33638706 GCA_022828995.1 Vimba vimba | reverse complement strand
TCAAATATACGTTTGTACGTGCAAGTGTTTTACATGTCTGTGCAAGTCTAATGTGAACATGCAAGTGTTTCAATGTGTTTCGTCCCATCCGGCCTCCCATCCACACACAGGAAGTGAACACAAGGACTTCCTGTCACTCATGAGGAAAAATTGCTGTTTCCCAATTCGAAGAACAGACTTGTATCCTCATAGTCCTGAGTGAGAACTGTCTGAATATAAGCAGGAGGCGTTTGTCTTTCCTCTGAGTGCAAGCATTTCTCTCGTTTCAAACACACTCACACACACACACACACACACACACACACACACACACACACACACACACACACACACACACACACACACACACACACACACACACACACACACACAATGACTCATTCACACACACACACACACACACACACACTGACTCATTCACACACACACACACACACACACACACACACACACACACACACACACACACACGCTCACTCGTTCACATACACACACACACTCACTCACTCAGTCACACACACACACACACACACACACACACACACACAGTCACACACACACTCACTCACTCACACACACACATCACTCACTCACGCACGCACGCACGCACGCACGCACACACACACACACACACACACACACACACACACACACGCACACACACACACACACACAATGCGCAAGCACAGATCTGTTCAGAGGCGGTTGCGGTCGATAAAAGAGTGTAAGAGTGTGTGGCGGGTCGGTCATGTTTACTCTCGCAGTGCTGGACAGGAGTGAGCCGGATCTATGCAGATCCACTGAGGGCTGATGGGTAATCAACACCTGGAGCGAGTCCAGCAGGAACACACCAGCTCTCAGTGTGGCCCAAATCAAACAACAATTCGTCAAATAATAATAACACTAGAGTTATGCGCGTGATGTCAGCCGGAGTGACTGCGGTTACACTCACAGAGCGGCAGCATTTGTTTTTAGCGGGAATGCTGCGAAAAACACACAAAACACACAATTGAAATGGGAAAGAGCTTTGAGACTGACTGTATAAATAGATTTGACAAGAAATCAGAGATTTCCGATTTACGAATTTCAAAAAAGTCTTTGTTAAAGCATTATAAGCAATGATCTAAACCAATCAGCTACGAGGAGAATCACAACACTACAAACTTTGATTTGAAGCAAAAAAAGTACAAGACTGTGAACTTAAAGGTTTTACTGAGGGAGAGAACTACAATCCCATGAAGCATTGCAAACAGCATTAGGGAATTAAAAATCATGGTGAAATATTAAACTACTCATTTACAAATGTTGCTTACATGTATAAAAACAATATATTTTAAGTTTATTGTAGAATAAAAATAGCAGATACCATTGATTAACAACCTCATAGCTCACAGTAGAACTGTCTTTAAAAGTTTATAAGTTATTATTAAAAATAAATTTCCCTATGGAGTTAAAAAAAAAAAGGCTAAATGAAAGACTCAGTATGGCCACATCAAACAAGAAAATTCATATAATAATAATTATTATTATTACTACTATGTTTATATTATATATTGTGAGACAAAATAAACTTTGATCACTAGCTGTGTTTCCGTCCAAAGTTGCGAATTTAACTCGTAGGGAAAATGGAAATATCACATACAACATTTTGGGAATAAATCAGTTTCCATGCAGAACAAAATCATAATTTCCTGATAAACTGGCAATAAATATCAATAAGCGCATAAAAATGGGTGGATGGAAACATAGCTTCTGTTTGATAATGAGTTATCTTATGATTTATGTTTGTTTGGTCATAAGCCAAAAAAAAAAAAAAAACCTTTATGGCAATCATGTCTTGATTAATTCGCTTTTTCGAGATATTTGCTAGCAGATTTACACCTGTCAATCATTAGCTGGATCTACATACACACTCATGATGTGTGTACCTCGGTGTTGTGTTGCTCTTTCTTCTTCTTGAGCTGATCGTGATGCTCCACCAGCAGCGCTCTGAGCTCTGTCTTCAGCTTCTGCTTGAGGTCGTTCATCTGATCTCCTGCATCTGACCCTTCAGCTCCAGCCCTGGACCATCACATCAACACACACCACATTCAAGTTCAAAACAAGTGTTTCTCAGCTCAAAAGACAAGTGTGTGGATGCAAACTCAACTTCTTAACTAGATCTCAATGCTAAGACCAGCATTGATCAAAAATTGTTCTTCTTCATTAAAATAAAGCTGAAATAAAATGCAAAACAAATATTGGATTATGAACTTCAACTTAAAACTAAGTTTAAGTTGATGTACTGAAATTAAATTACTAAAACTGACATAAAAAATAAATTAAAGCAAAGTAGAAATATTTGAAGAAAAAAATAAAAATGACTAAATCACATTAAAAAATTACTAAAACTTCAATTAAAATAAAAACTGAAAATATTTTTAAAAAATTGTATCATTGAGATATTGTTATATTTTTTAATTAATATATTTTTATGTTTTCCATTTTCATTTTACTTACA
>CM040836.1:33608706-33631206 GCA_022828995.1 Vimba vimba | reverse complement strand
AATAATCTTGTTTTTCCTTTTAAATTAGATTATTTTCGTACTCCAGTGGCAAACAGCATTTTCTTGCTTTAGGCAAAAACATCACAAAATTTTGTTCGATTTCTCTGAAAGCAAAACATAAAATCTTGTATCCTTTTGCTTCTCAAGTACATATAAATATATAGGGCCCTATTTTAACGATCTGAAACGCAAGTATCAAACACGAAACGCAAGTAACTTTGTGGGCGGGTCTCGGGCGCTGTTGCTATTATACCGGCGGGATAAATGACTCTTGCGCCCGACGCAAATCTAAAATGTGTTGGTCTGAAGAAGCTTCATTATTCATAGGTGTGGTTTGGGCGTAACGTGAAATAAACCAATCAGAGCGACATCTCACATTCCCTTTAAGAGCAGGCGTGCTTGTTCCATGGCGGTTTGCTATTATAACGGCGGATTTGCCAGGAGCGGTTCACAGCCGAGGAGACCGACGTTCTCGTCAGGGCCGTAAAACACAGAGAAGTGACATTGGGGATGGAGAAACACACCCAAATTAGCTTCAGTTAAACAGGCGTATGATAATTTGGGTAAATGTGTAAGCTAGATTTATGCCTATTTTTTCACATCTTCATGGACACAACAATGATTTCCCTCGTGTGTTAATATTGTTCCTTGTAATAATGTATGGTTTGCAAAAATGTGAACTGCTGCGTCTGTGTGTAGAGTAGAGAAGCAAAGTGTATGTGCGTTGTGCACACGCTACATTATGGCCAAGCATGCGCCCTTAAAATAGCATCTGAACGCGCCACTGACTTTAGACTAGGTTTCTCCTGGTCTGTGGCGGAATCGTTTTCTGAAACTGCAAAATAGCACCAGGGAACGTTTGCGCCGGAACACGCCTCCTCTTTTCACTGATCCGCCCCCGGGAGCGCAAGTTCATTCCCTAATTTACCGACATGCGTCTGTGGAGGGAAAAGTCCGCTGTGCGTCGGGTGCAAAATAGGAATGACACATGAGTCGGTGTACAAAGTCAATTGCGCTGGGTGCAAGATAGGGCCCATATTGTTTTAATGATACTTCGATTATTGTATTGGAAAACGACAAATTAATTCAAATTATAATTTCCCTTGTGTTTTTATTCTGGAGAACCTCCATGTTTGCAGGAGAAACCACATGCACTTAATAGTGCACTACTGTCTTTCAAGGGCACTTGAACATTGATGGTATCTGTGCATCTGTTATTAGCTGTTCGTTTAACTCTACCTCTGTCTTCGGTGGCTT
Organism: Vimba vimba; assembly: GCA_022828995.1. Classification (NCBI taxonomy): domain Eukaryota; kingdom Metazoa; phylum Chordata; class Actinopteri; order Cypriniformes; family Leuciscidae; genus Vimba; species Vimba vimba. The sequence goes on along the minus strand of CM040836.1, from coordinate 33,629,949 downwards.
TGTAGTCTTCACTGGATTGAAAAGTGCATCTGAGAAATCTACAAGTAAACAATAATTGACACACTCATTTGATGTGGCATGTTAATGTACACTGTAAAATATGATTTTTGGCCAGTGACGTACCAGCGAAGGCAGCGGGGATGTAGTCCTTCACCTCGATGTGCACAAACACAGACGGCAGTGTGAGAGGCATGTTGCTCTCGCTGCGCAGACAGATGTGCTGGAAACCTGCAAAACATCACAGGGTCAATGATCATAATTCTCATAATAAACAACCAACAAATCTGGATGAAAAGAATCACACAAGGATTTAACAATCTACAAATTGACAGAAAAGTGCAATGAATGAGCCTCTTAACTGTTATCCTCATTTTTGAGCATACACTGACCATTGGTTTTATAAAATGATAAACCTCACATTTCTATGGAAGCTTGTTTCCGCCACTGAATAATAAATAAATAATAATAATAGCGACTTTTTATCTCACAATTCTGACTTTTTTTCTCACAATTGCGAGATATCAAGTCAGAATTGTGAGAAATAAAGTCGCAATTCTGAGAAATAAAGTCGCAATTGCGAGATATAAAGTCGCAATTCTGAGAAATAAAGTCGCAATTGCGAGATATAAAGTTGCAATTGAGGGATATAAAGTCGCAATTCTGAGAAATAAAGTCGCAATTGCGAGATATAAAGTTGCAATTGAGGGATATAAAGTCACAATTCTGAGAAATAAAGTCGCAATTGCGAGATATAAAGTCGCAATTCTGAGAAATAAAGTCGCAATTGGGAGATATAAAGTCAGAATTGCACGATATAAAGTCGCAATTGCGTGTTATAAAGTCAGAATTGTGAGATATAAACTATTTTGTGGTAAAAAAAAGAAAAAAAAGTCCGTCATTTTTTTTCTTAGAATTGGACTTTATATCTCACAATTGTGAGTTTATATCTCACAATTCTAAGAAAAGATGTCAGAATTGCGAGATATAAAGTCGCAATTGTGTGTTATAAAGTCAGAATTGCGTGATATAAAGTCGCAATTGCGAGAAAAAAAGTCAGAATTCTGACTTTTTATCTCACAATTGCGAGTTTATATCTCGCAATTCTGACTTTATAACACGCAATTGCGACTTTATTTCACGCAATTCTGACTTTATATCTCGCAATTCTGAGAAATAAAGTCAGAATTGCGAGATGTAAACTCGCAATTGTGAGATAAAAAGTCGCAATTATTATTATTTATTTATTATTCAGTGGCGGAAACAAGCTTCCATACATTTCAGCCTTTAAACCATTTAAGAAAACAAATGAGTCAATATGATTGATTATAGTTATTTTATCTGCTCAGTGAATAATTCTAGATTACCTTATTATCCAAATTGTTAAATTTTTTTGTTTTCCATCAACCAGTAAAAATTTTCAACAGTGCATAAAAATTTTCACATGAATAAAGATGTAAATCCACTCTCTGACATCGAGAATTATGCTTTGATAAATCATAATTGTGATATTAATAGTCAAAATTATGACATACTAAGTCCTATTTATGAGATAAAAAGTCAAAATTAGAACTTTAAATAATTGTGACATGTTGTCATAATTTTAAGATTAAAGTCAATATTATGATATTAAAAAAGTCAATATTATGATATTAAAAAAGACAAAATTATGACATACTAATTCATAATTATAAGATAAAGGTTGTATTATGACATACTAAATCATAATTACGAGATTAAAGTCAAAATTATAACTTTAAATAATTGTGATGTACTGTGTCATAATTTTAAGATTAAAGTCAAAATTATGATATTAAAAAAGTCAAAATTATGACATACTAGTTCATAATTATAAGATAAAGGTTGTATTATGACATACTAAATCATAATTACGAGATTAAAGTCAAAATTAGAACTTTAAATAATATTTTTGACACAAGTCATAACTTTGAGATAAAAAGTCATAATTATGACATAAAATAATTGTGACATACTAAGTAAATTTTGAGATTAAAAAGACATAATTATGACATAGAACGTTTAAATTATTACATACTAAGTCATAATTATGGGATAAAAGGTTGTATATTTTTGGGTCATAATTATGGCATAAGGTCGTAATTATGTCGTAATTATGACGAATTAAGGTCGTAATTATGGCATACTAAATCATAATTACGAGATAAAGTCAAAATTATGACTTTAAATCATAACTATGACATACTAAGTCAATTTTGAGACAAAAAGGCAAAATTATGACATACTAAGTCATAATTATGAGATTAAAAAGTCAATATTATAACTCTTTTAAGCCATAAATATGACTTATGAGTATGTCCGAATTTTGACTTTTATGTCATAATTAAGACTTTTGTGGCAGAAATGGGTTGTTTCGTTCCTAATTATGTTTGACCCAAACCCCCTGCAGATCCGGGTCAGTCTCACCGGTCTGAAGAGCGTCCAGAGGGATGATCCGGTGACCTAAGAACTTCCCGCCCTCCTCCTGAACCACGAGCCTGAGGTAAGCCATCTCCGGCAGCAAGATCTGCTCAACACCACAGAGACCCTCAGCCTTATGAAGCCATCATAACATTCATAACTCATGAGCAGGAGATTACAGCGGCTGACCTTCTCGAAGACGAAAGGCTCCTCGTTCCACTCGGGGTTGATGGCGTTGGGTGTGGTGCTCCATTTGGTGCGGAATTTGCGTTTGGGATCTTTCGGCAAACCGATGAGCTCGACCTCCACTCCGGTTTTCACATTCTTATCCGACAGGAACTGACCGGAGTAAATCTGAACACGGGTTACAATTCACAGTAACGTTTACAATTCAAGAAAGATTAGTTTATTAATATTACATATATTATATATTAATATAGTAACATTTCTTATTATGTTATTATTTAGTTTTTTTGGTAACACTTTATTTTACAGTGTCCTTGTTACGTATGTTACATGATGTACTTACCATAATAATAACAACAGTAAATTATGCATAATTACACGCAACTAACCCTCAACCAAACCCTAACCCTACCCTAACCCTATAGTAAGTACATGTAGTTCATTAATATTACTCAGTACTTAAATATATAATTACACTGTAACAATGACACCTTAAAATAAAGTGTAACCGTTTTTTTTAGTTAGTCATTTTATATTTTTATTTAGTAGTAGTAGTAATAATAATAACAATTATTATTATTATTAATGAACTAAACTAAGAAATAGATATATAATCTCAAACATAAAAACAAAAATGTAAATATTAACAATATATATTTTAAATATATAAAAAATGCCCCAATCATGTTTTTATTGTTCTCACTCGACACACCTTTCACACCTCTGCCGGGAATTACATTAAATCTTCATTATTCTTTCATCATTATTCTTTTGTTTTTATTAAGTCTATCAGCCTTTATTCTGGCATTATGGCTTTCCCATCCACATCGCTTTGATCCCAATTTACATTTATCCACCTATTATAAATAGTCTTTCTAGAAAACAAAACTTTTCTTATGAACTTATGTGCATTCTTTTGACAAAATACATCATGAAATAAATGCATTAGAGCTACAATTAGAGATTAATCCTATGCTTTTACTCAAAAGTCACTTTAAAGTGTTTGCAATAACTTCCAATTGCGATCTAATGTGGGTTTTGGTCATATTATGTTGATGAAATGTTATTTATAGCCTTTTATAAGAATCGCTGCACCTGCTTAGAATTTTTCACGTAATCCTTTATTGTTATTAAAGTAAGCAAAATTGCATGGAAATCACATACGAATCATTTACTATCTTAATAGTGTGTTTATAGTTTATAAGCACCAATGCATTTCTGAGTTACCTTAATGGTGAGAGTGCTGGCGATGATGGTGTCGATCCTGTCAGTGAAGGGATCGAACTTCTTGTCGCTCCGGCGGAGCACGTCGTGTTTGAGTATGTAACCCGTCCTCCCGTTAAACTCGAACAGAGCCATGTTCAGCTGCATGGGGAAATCTACAGCATGATACGATTAAAACTCAAACATTGACATAAAGAGCTGATCTAGCTATTGGAGGACAGTTTTTAAACGGGTGGTATAATGCCCTTTTCACAAGATATAAAATAAGTCTCTGATGTCCCCAGAGTGTGTGTGTGAAGTTTCATCTCAAAATACCCCACAGATATTTATATATAGCATGTTAAAATTGTCACTTTTTGAGGGTGAGCAAAAACACACCATTTTTGTGTCTGTCCCTTTAAATGCAAATGAGCTGCTGCTCCCGGCACAGGGGGCGGAGCTACAACAGCTTGTGTCCTTTTACCTCACACAAACATGCACTGAAAATTTCAAAAACTTTTAACCTTTTATGTTAAAACCGGAGTCAGACAATGATGGAGAGACTCAAGAAGAAGTGACAACATGTAGAAGCAACAGGACATTTCTGAAGGGTTAGTTGAAGAATTTATGAAGCTTATGTGTAGTTATCTTCTAGTCATTGATTAGCATATTCTGTCTTGATAATCAATAAATCATGCTCAGGGGGCGGGGTTTATGTAAATTCTAGGGTTGGTGATGTCACTAACCCGGGAGGAATGTCCTGTAGTCTCTACCAGCCGTTTGTTGTAGTCCTTAAAAAGCGATTTCTTTAAAAGCAAATATCTCCCTTTGCTCTGAACTTTGAGCGTTGTAACTTTGCAGATGTTGTTTATGCTCAAACAGCAACATTACACACTAACTAAAGTTAGAAAAGTGAAATCATAATCAACCACCCCTTTAAATGCATGATCTGTGATAGACTCACCCATAGTCTGGTAGTTGAGCGCCACGAACTGACAGCCGGCGCTCCAGAAGGGCTGAGGACTGTAGTTTGAAGAGTCCACACGGGTTCCTTTAGGGTAAATACGGCTCATCTGCCTCTTATTATATCTACAGTCATCAGTATAGGAAAGCACTGACACCCGTACACGAGAAAACACCTTTGAGTCATTTAAATCTAATTCAGGGGAAATGTAAAGGATACTCCACCCAGTCCACAGCGTTCTTCGCGATCAAACTCTCTCCTTTGGTTTCCACGAAGGAAGAGATTACATAACTCCTGTTTTTCTCTGTATTTGGACAGAATCAGATGGTAAAAACACAGATCAAACCCTTTAGAAAGTAGAAGTTCAGAGACATAATTTGTCAGCATTATGGGACAAAAGGCAAAAACAACAGGGTCAGTCCTATTATGCAGCATATTTGAACATATTAGATTTACAACACTTACAATAAGGTTTCGTTTGTTAAAGGGATAGTTCACCCTAAAATGAAGATTACCCCATGATTTACTCTCCTTCAAGTCATCCTAGGTGTATATGACTTTCTTCTTTCAGACGAACACAATCAGACTTGTATAAAAAAATGTCCTGGCACCTTCAAGCTTTATAATGGGTGTGAATGGTACCTGAGCCCAAAAAAGTGCATCCATCATCATAAAAGTAATTCATACGGCTCCAGTAAAGGACTTCTGAAGCGAAGCCATGCATTTTTGTAAGAAAAATATCCATATTTAAAACTTTATAAACTAAAATAACAAGCTTCCGACAGCCGGACGTACGCAGTTGAATACGCCATTCGTCAATACGCCATGCGTCGGGTCAGAGGTCACTCCTCCACTGTAAATCTAGTGGAGGAGTGACCTCTGACCCGACGCATGGCGTACTGACGAATGCGGAAGCGCAGAGGATAGAGCAAATCAAAACACCGGTCACAAAGTCTAAAGCGAAAAGTTTTAAAGAAAAATGTCAGAGGATTTTGATATAAGAGAAGAGCTTGAGTTTAAAAAGTAATTAAAAAATTAAAGTTTTAAATATGGATATTTTTCTTACAAAAATGCATGGCTTCACTTCAGAAGGCCTTTATTAACCCACTGGAGCCGTATGGATTACTTTTATGATGGACGGATGCACTTTATTGGGCTTAAAAATCTCACCCCCCATTCACTCCCATTATAAAGCTTGGAAGAGCAAGGATATTTTTTTATATAACTCTTATTGTGTTCGTCTGAAAGAAGAAAGTCATATACACCTATGATGGCTTGAGGGAGAGTAAATCATGGGGTAATTTTCATTTTTGGGTGAACTATCCCTTTAACATTGGCAACACTTTATTTATTTAGTCCACTGTCGACATTCTACTAACAACCTTTGCAACTACATGCCAACTAACTCTCATTAGAGTATCAGTAGACCTTCTGCTTAATATCTGCAAACGCTTTATTTTGATGCTCCTCAACAAATATTTGATTGACTGTAAGTGACTTTGCAACTACATGTCAAATTATTCTACTAACCCAAACCTAACAGTTTACTAATACTGAGAGTTAGCTGAGATATACAGTAGTTGCTTATAGTTATAGTTATGGCTAAAGTGGACTATCGTTAACATTAGCATGTTAACATGAACTAACAATGAGCAATATTATTTTGAGGCATTTATTAAGTTGTTTAACGTTAGTTAGTAAATGTATATTTGTTTATGTTAGTTGCATTAACTAATGTTAACAAATACAACTTTTGATTTTAATACTGTTTTAGTAAATGTTGAAAATTAACATTTAAATGCAGTTCATTATTAGTTGACTAATGCAGTTAACCAATGTTAACAAATTAAACCTTATTGTAAAGTGTCACAGATAAAATATTATGCATGCATTTTTTAAAATATCGAAATCAGCCGTATATTCATATTGTGTAATATTGCATCCGAGGAGGTTTTAGGCGCATTTATTATATTTATAAATATACACTAAAATCAGGTCTGAACTCACTAATTGCGTTCTCAAAAGAGATGAATTTGTTGGGCTGTACGTAGTTGACCAGGGCGGACATCTCCTCGTATGCTGTCACTTCCTGTCCAGCGGTACCCTGACAGGAAATGGAAAATATCAGATTTAGATTAAACTCTGCAGTCGAGAGAGAGGGAGAGAGAGAGCGAGGGAGAGAGAGAGAGAGAGAGAGAGAGAGAGAGAGAGAGAGAAGTATGAGTCTTTATGAGTCATTATTCTTCATTTAGCAAATAATTACTTACTAAAAGCAACAGTTTCACTAAAGCATACACTACCATTCAAAAGTCTGGCCTCTTTTTTCATAGAAATGAATACTTTTATTCAGCAGGGATGAATTAAATTGATTAAAAAAATTACAGTAAAGACATTTATAATGTTACAAAAGATTCTATTTAAATAAATGCTGTTCTTTTGAACTTTTGATTCATCAAAGAATCCTGAAAAAGAAACATTTTCAACATTGATAATAATCATAAATGTTTCTTGAGCATCATCATATTAGAGTGATTTCTGAAGGATCATGTGACACTGAAGACTGGAGTAATGATGCTGAAAATCAGCTTCGATCACAGGAATAAATGTCAGTTTAACATATATTCACATTGAAATCAGTGATTTTAAATTATAATAATATTTCACTGGTTTAAATGTATTTTTGATCAAATAAATGTAGCCTTGAAGAGACTTCTTTTAAAAACATGAAATATTCTTACAGATCCCAAACTTTTGATTTTTCTAAAGTTTTAAAGCGTGCATCTCTGGATCCCTGCAGCAGAAGTTAGAAGTGAACACTAGATACTTCACCTCATCGGAGTTCTTCATCTTCTCTTCGTCCTGTTCATCGTGGTCATCATGTTCTTCACGCTCTTCTGTATCAGTTAAACATAAAATACTGCTGTTATTTTCTGTTCAATCATCTCTACAAACACAGTGGCCTAAAAAAACTGTTAAGACACTCATGTAACACACAGGGCCCTATTTGAAGGATCTAAGCTCATGGTCTAAAGCTCACGGCGCAATCGCACTTAAATCGTGTCCGAATCCACTTTTGCTAGTTTACCGACGGGGAAAATGGTCGGCGCTCCCGGTGCATGGTCCAAAAGGGTTGTCCCTATTCTCTTAATGAGTAATGGGTGTGTTTTGGAACCAATATTGGAACAATTGGAACCTGATAAACCAATCAGAGTCTCATCTCCCATTCCCTTTAAAAGCCAGTTGCGCTCGCGCCATTCGCTATTTACAGGGAGGAAATTTGATCGTGGAAAGACTGAAAGCTTCTTTAGCGAGGAAACGGATCTGCTCGTTCGCAAGGTTAAAGCTGTGTGTGTGTGTGTGTGTGTGAGGTTACAGCACAAGCAGAACGTCTACGGGACAAGCCGGATTCCACCATATCTTTATGTACACAATAATAATCTTTTACATTGTAATCCTTTTATTTTTAATATTTGGCATGTTTGTGTGTTTCTGGGCGTCCCTGTGTGTGTAATAAGCGAGTGTGTGTAATAAGCAGAGTGTGTGTAATAAGCAGAGTGTGTGTAATAATCAGTGTGTGTAATAAGCAGAGTGTGTGTAATAATCAGTGTGTGTAATAAGCAGAGTGTGTGTAATAATCAGTGTGTGTAATAATCAGAGTGTGTGTAATAAGCGAGTGTGTGTAATAAGCAGAGTGTGTGTAATAATCAGAGTGTGTGTAATAAGCGGAGTGTACGCGTGTTGTGGACCCGCCTATAGGTGCACATTACTAACGCGCTCTTTAATTAACAAAAAAAACATTGTGGCATTGACTTTAGACCAGGATTCAGTTGGTCAATGGCTCAGTCTATTTCAGTTCCTCAAAATATCAACGCGCCAACAATGCGCCAGAACACACACCTGGTCTTCAGACCAGCAGCCCATGGGCGCACAGATGGGCGCGAGTGCATTTGCTATTTAAACAACGTAAAATGATAACTGCGTCAGGCTGAAACTAGCAAAAACACTTGAGTCGCGCTTGGCGCTGCATTGCGCCGGCTGTATGATAGGGCCCTTAATGTCAGCACGAAATAAAAATTGACAATTCTTGTTTTTCATTTTTTTTTTATAAAATATTGCAGTGTATACTATAAATGATTTATCGGTGCACATCATTATTTTTCCTGGTAATCTTGAATCAGAATAACTTCCTCTCGCAGCTCTGATGACGAGGGCGGGGAAATCTGTCACTCACATGAGATCAGCCAATAGCAAACCTCAACCATCCAATCATCCATCAAGCCCCGCCCAACATTTGTTCTTGTTCCAGAAGCGTTTTATTTGGATATACGGCCAAATAGGGACGAGACGAGCGCAACTTCCATTTCATGCAGACTTCAACTTAAACAGTCCGCTGTTTCAGGACTAGTTCACAGATGAACTCACCGGTTGCGGGAGCAGCGTCGGTGCCTTCTGGGTTGGCCGGAGCAGGTTGGTTTGGATCGGAGGGTTGATTTGGATCGGCGGGTTGATTTGGATCGGCGGGTTGATTTGGATCAGAGGGTTGGTTTGGATCAGTGGGTTGGTTGGACTCAGAAGCATCTGCAGCTCCATTAGTTTGCTCTTGAGCAGGCGGTTTCTTTGCCTGTTCTGGTTTGCTCGGAGGTGCGCTGCTTTTCTTATTCTTGATCAGTATTTTACCCATCAACTCAGACGGACTCGGGATCGGCTGACCCGGCTTGAGCTGAAAAACAAAACCGCAGAATATTACATTACATGAGATATATACTACTATCAGCTTGTAATATAGGTTTATTGGTAACATTTTATTTTACAGTGTGTTACACGTAACATGTAGTTACTATAGTAATCAAACTGGGTTACACTTTATTTTAAGGTGTCATTGTTACAGTGTAATTATATATTTACGTACTGTGTAATATTAAGTAACTACATGTACTTACTATAGGGTTATGGTAGGATTAGGGTTTGGTTGAGGGTTAGTTGCATGTAATTATGCATAATTTATTGTTATTACTATGGTAAGTACATGTAACATATGTAACAAGGACACTGTAAAATAAAGAGTTACCAAACTAAGTGAAACTTTAATGCATTTAAAACAATGCAATGCATTTGTTACAATATTTATTCATCTTTGTTGTTAAAGTTAGTAAATCAAAATTAGTTCATGTCAGCTCAGGTCCGTTAAATATGAACAGATATAGAATTAAATAGAAGTAAATTAACATAAACTAAAATTAATAAACGCTTTAGAAGTATTTTTCATTGTTAGTTCATGTTAACTAATGTAATTTACTAATGCTAGCAAATAAAATCTTAGTGTAAAGTCTTACCTGGTTTATTTTAGTTCATCTAACTGGTCATCGTTTATTTCTATTTTATTTTACTTTTATATCAATGATATGATATTTTTATATCAATTTTAATCAAAGTTTCATCACTAATCACTAGTCCTGTGGTGTAACAAATTACATTTTTAAATATTTAATTTTGTTTTTGTTTTTGCAAATATTCAGTGTAGCCTCTCAATCAATTTAGGCTCATAAAAGCTAATGAAATATGCTAGAAACAGAAATGCGTTCAATCATGTTAGCAAAATTAAATTATGCTAGCAACATAATCCATGCTAGCAACATACTAAATCATGTTAGCAATGTGTTAAATCATGCAAGAGACATGCTAGCAATGTGCTAAATATGTCAGAAGTGTTTGAACCCAACAAAACCATTTCCACATTTGAACTCACAGGATATTTGTCCAGTAAATCTACGAGCAGAGCGTCTCCAAAGATAGTTCGGCAGTAGTTTGCCATCTTCTCCTGCTGCTTCACTCTGAAAGCCAAATTATATCACATCATCAAACCCACGGTACGAGAAACAAAATGTGTTTATGAATGAAATATCATGGACGTGTCTTACGAATCAACGTGGTTCTCAAAGGAAAGCACAATAGGATACTTGGACGTTTTGAAGGCACTCTCAGCGATCGCTTCAATCACGTCCTGTCACGAAGAAAGAACATAATCGAGGAATTTATTTCTTTACCTTTGTGAAAAAGAAGTGTACTTACTCATATTGAACGTGCACTTCACATCTTGAAAGTATATTTTTTTATAAAAAAATAATATTTTGATGAAATAAAAGTGTACTTAAGGAGATTTCACTTTCATGACTACACACTTAAGTACATTTTACTGTTAAAGTATGTTTTAATAATCTTTTGTCATGCTTTAAAGTACACTTTTTCCTGATGAGTTGACAAGCATATTAAAGTATTTTATTGTAATTTACTAGAGCTAATTCAATATTAAAATTTACAGTTAATATATTTGAATTGCAACTTCATCATTACAAATAAGTAATTACTAATGAATTTAAATACAATACGTATGTTGCAATAGAACTGACATATTTGACATAGTTTACCATATTTCATAGACAATAGAATTAATTATGAAATTACATATAAAGAGGTAATTAAGTCCAACGTAATAGGACTTAATTAAGCACTCATAAGTTCAAATCACTGCATTTAACATAAATTTAAACTATAATAAATTTTCATTTAGCTAATTAAACCTAACATGAATAAAAGTGTCGGAACACATTACATTCAGTTCGCACTTAATCATATTATTTTACATAATAATTATCTTTTTAAAATTATATAAAGTGTACTTCTTTTTCATAAGATCATCTAGGTTTTGATTCAGTAAGTCGAAGTGATTAATAATCTGGTGTAAAGTTATTGAAAGACCTGCTCCTGATTTTCACACTCATTATAATGAGCCTCCACTGCATCCCATAATGACAGCGAGAGCTCTGATTGGAGGAACCGACCTTGAACAGGATCTCGGTTGTCATGGTGAAGCCGTGTGTGATGATTGGCTCTTCATCGGGTGGTTTGCCCTTCCAGCAGTCGAGCTCCAGACAGCGGCAGCCGGCGAGGAGACACTGGCGGTACATCTCCGGGGACGAGACGCCCGTCAGCTGCCCGGCTGAGGGAACATTCGCATTATGGTGTTGCATTATTTGCATTATCGCTTTTTTATATCAAAAACTCTAGGGGCCCTATCTTGCACCCAGCGCAATTGACTTTGTACACCGACACATGTATCATTCCTATTTTGCACCCGACGCACAGCGGACTTTTCCCTCCACAGACGCATGTCGGTAAATTAGGGAATGAACTTGCGCTCCCGGGGGCGGATCAGTGAAAAGAGGAGGCGTGATCCGGCGCAAACGTTCCCTGGTGCTATTTTGCAATTTCAGAAAACGATTCCGCCACAGACCAGGAGAAACCTCGTCTAAAGTCAGTGGCGCGTTCAGATGCTATTTTAAGGGTGCATGCTTGGCCATAATGTAGCGTGTGCACAACACACACACACTTTGCTTCTCTACTCTACACACAGACGCAGCAGTTTTCATTTTTGCAAACCATACATAATTACACAGAAAAATATTCCACATGAGGGAAATCATTGTGGTGTCCATGAAGATGTGAAAAAATAGGCATAAATCTAGCTTACACATTTACCCAAATTATTATACGCCTGTTTAACCGAAGCTAATTTTGGGTGTGTTTCTCCATCCCCAACATCACTTCTCTGTGTTTTACGGCCCTGACGAGAACGTCTGGCAAATCCGCTGTTATAATAGCAATCCGTCATGGAACAAGCACCTGCTCTTAAAGGGAATGTGAGATGTCGCTCTGATTTGTTTATTTCACGTTACGCCCAAACCACACCTATGAGTAATGAAGCTTCTTCAGACCAACCCATTTTAGATTTGCGTCGGGCGCAAGAGTCATTTATCCCGCCGGTATAATAGCAACAGTGCCCGAGACCCGCCCACAAAGTTACTTGCGTTTCGCGTTTGATACTTGCGTTTCAGATCGTTAAAATAGGGCCCTAGAAGTGTTTAACCCTCTGGGGTCTGAGGTGTTTTCTGGGCCCTGGAGGTGTGTTTTGACGTACCCTGAGATTTGTGCTTATTTCTGTTGCTTATAACATTTTCATGGCTAAAGTCTGATTGCACTGTATTCTATGGAAGCTTGTTTCCGCCACAGAATAAAAAAAATTAAAATAAAATGCGACTTTTTATCTCACAATTCTGACAGAATTGCATTTCTCAGAATTGCGTGATAAAAAGTCACAGTTGCGAGTAATAAAGTCAGAATTGCATGATATAAAAGGCGCAATTGTGAGAAAATTGTTTTTTTCTCAGAATTGCATGTTTATATCTCGCAATTCAAACTTTTTTCTCGCAATTGCGAGTTTATATCTCACAATTCTGACTTTATAACACCCAATTGGGAGATATAAAGTCAGAATTGCATGATCTAAAGTCGCAATTGCGTGTTATAAAGTCAGATTTGCGAGATACAGTATAAACTCGCAATTGCGAGAAAAAAAGTGAGAATTGCGAGTTTATTTCTCACAATTGTGAGTTTAATTGCAACTTTATATCACGCAATTCTTACTTTATAACACGCAATTGCGATCTTTTATTACGCAATTCTGACTTTATATCTCGCAAGTCTGAGAAATAAATAATAACATCATCAATTATTGTTTTGTCTGTGGTGGATGTATCAGCATGTAGGCCTATGTAAAAGTTTGTAGTTTTGAATGAGCTGAAAAATGAAGTTTATGCGTTACTGAAATAAGGCCGATATGAAACATTATTGTTTAGCACATAAACATCTATGTTTGACCAGATATTCACGAACACGGTATTTCACAGTAAACACTGACCTAAACATCTTGTTACAGTGTAAACGCTCATGTTACTTTGTTTTATATAATAGAGCATAAAACAGGTAATGAGCTCAGACAGAGAATATTTGTTTTTGAGCTTTCAAGCTTTCTAAAGACATATCTCTATTTCTGTGTGGCAAGTAATTGCTGAGTTTCGGTTCATTTTTGTGATGCGTCTCAGAAAGAAGTTCTCAGAGACTGGGACGGCAGAAAGCGCTTTCTTTATTTTACAGTTTTGTTTTTATTGTGAGAGTACACAAATAAAAATAGACCCTTTACAGTTTCGAATGACGTATTACACTCGTTTCCGTATGACAAAAAAATGACAGAGTATTTTAAGTTCTTTTATCAGGAAATAATGCAAGTGTTCCTCTACCGACCCCAGAGGGTTAAAGTGTTTAGGGAATAACTTGAAAACGAGTCAGAAAAGTCAGCTTGCAGATGAAAGGAGAGCGGTGTTACCTGTGAGATAGGTGTTGTGGGAGGACTTGACGAAGTAATGTGGGAGAGGTTGAGTCATGTCGTGACTCTGGGCCAGTTTGTCCTGCTTCACCACTGATGTTTCAGATCCCATCAGATAAAACATCAAACCTTCGGGAGAAATCTGACCTGCAGAAGAACAACTTTATGTCTTTACCTTCATACAGCCGATGTTTAACCAAGATCTACAATACTCTTGTGTTATTTACTGACATGATCTAAAGTTGATCCTTTGTGGATATCATGGGATTAGAACCTACCAGTGCTATTTTAGTATCATTGAGATTCTATTATAATTTTATTAATATTTTAAATGGTTATATTTTTCATTTCTAGTCAAGTCACATTTATTTATACAGCGCTTTTTACAATACAGAGTGTTTCAAAGCAGCTTTACAGAGACAACAGGAAAATAATGCAACAAAGTTTGTTTCCAGAAGAAACTAGTGTCACTGTCCAACTTACGTAAGTTCAGTGATGGTTCATTTTTGTTGTAAAAAAAAAGTTATTAATTTAGTTCATTTATATATATATATATATGAAAATTTTCTAAAATTCTGAGATTTTGAATTTGGGGTTTTCATAAGCTGTAAGCCATAATCATCAAAATGATAACAAATAAAGGCTTGAGATATCTCACTTTGCATGTAATGAGTCTATATAATATATTAGTTTCACCTTTTTAAGTTGAATTACTGAAATACATTAACTTTTGCACGATATTCTTATTTTTCGAGTTTCACCTGTATATATATATATATATGCTCTGATGTCATCATGTTAATCTTCATTTTAGTTAAAGATTTTGTAATTTTGCTAACTTTTATAAATGTGTCTATATAGTTTTTAATATTAGGCCTAATTCTTATTTCAGTTTTAGTTATTTTTATACTAAAAAATTTCATAGGAATGAAAATTCTGGGCCGAAACCGAAAGTTCAGGATGCACTTGGGTCGAAAACCGAAAATAAATAACAAAATATAGCTGCGAGCAGCGATTACGGGCCCAAGCCGGTGGCACCGCAACCCCGGTGCCTTTAGTTACCTAAAGGCACCGGGGGTGGCGGTACCGCCGGCTTTGGCCCTCCATCGCTGCTCGCAGCTATATTTATATATATATATATATATATATATATATATATATATATATATATATACATACATACATACACACACATACATATATATATATGTATATATATATATTATTGTTCAAAAGTTTGGGGTCAGTAAGATTTTTAATGTTTTTAGGAGAAGTCTCTTCTGCTCACCAAGGCTGCATTTATTGATTAAAAATACAAACAAAAACAGTAATATTGTGAAATATTATTCCAATTTAAAACAGCTGTTTTCAATTTTTAAATATTTTACATAGTAATTCATTTCTGTGATCAAAGTTGAGTTTTCAGCATCATTACTCCAGTCTTCAGTGTCACATGATCCTTCAGAAATCATACTAATATGATGATTGATGCTCAATAAATATTCATTATTATTTTCAATGTTGAAAACAGTTGTGTACAGATTTTTTTTTTTCAAAATGCTTTGATGAATGTAAAGTTCAAAAGAACAGCATATATTTCAAATATATATATTTTTAACATTATAAATGTCTTTACTGTAACTGTTGATCAGTTTAACTCATCCTTCATAAATAAAAGTACTGATTTATTTTATTTATTTCCCCAAAAAATAAAATTTTAATTATTACTAACCCAAAACTTTTGAGCGGTAGTGTTAAACGTTACAAAAGCTTTAGATTTCAGATAAATGCTGTTCTTTTGAACTTTCTATTCATCAAAGACTGTACACAACTGTTTTCGACATTTAAAATAATAATGAATGTTTCTTGAGCATCAATCATCATATTAGAATAATTTCTGAAGGATCATGTGACAGTGACGACTGGAGTAATGATGCTGAAAACTCAGCTTTGATCACAGGAATAAAACAGTTTAACAGTTTAAAATATATTAAAATAGAAAGCAGCTGTTTTAAATTGGAATAATATTTTACAATATTACTGTTTTTGTTTGTATTTTTAATCAAATAAATGCAGCCTTGGTGAGCAGAAGAAACTTCTCTGTTATGTGCGCGCCACAGACTGCACGCACGTCCGCTTAGAGTTCCGCCTTTTGCCTTCCGTCAATATTACGTTATTAGAAAAATATTTTTTTAGAGAATCGATTTTTTGACATTTGTGAATCGATTCATAATCGTCCACGTCCGCATCGCGATGCATCTAAGAATAATTTTTTTCTCCCACCCCTAGATTTCATACAACAGGTTAATAAACAGTTACAATTAAGTCACTTACATTTTAGATGCAATGTTGACTGTTTTTGTTCTGTTTCAGCAGCGAAAATAGTTAAACAAAGATCACGGCAGAACCATCACGCATCACGTGTTTTCTCATAACTGAACGATTCAGCATTTTTAACGAATCGGTTGACTCAAAGATTGAATGATCAATCCATAAACATCTGTCTTAATCATGATCGACTCATTCGAACAAATCGTTTGAACGAATGAATCAATGACTCGCTTATTAAGATGGATGCCTGGCGACACCTAATGGCGGTTTAGTGTTGTTTAAAAGCATCATTCTTTCCCACATGTGTGTGATTTGTGTGTGCAACATTATCATTATTTTTCTTACACTATTATATTAGCGATTTAAAAGCACCCACTCGTGTCACACGTCGATTAACCGGTGGGAAAATATCCTCAGGCACATACCTAATACATGTATATTTAAATACAATATTGGCCTACCTGATAAAAAGTTTTATATACTATTTTGATGTCCTTTTGGACACAAGAGGGCAGTATAGCCCTATGTTTGCTTTTTTTGTTGAACCAAATAGCACTTAATAGCCTGTTTTAACTTTTTCATTCTTCTTGAATTGCAAAAACAGAATAAAATGGGTTTAGTTGTGATATTTGTATACTTTTATATAGAAATAAATGGTATATAATTACATTTTTAGAAGATTTTTAGTGTTTCCTTTTTGGACATTATTTAATCCCTCGCCATAGCAAAACCGTTTGAGATATTTATTATCCATTCACAATTTAGCATATTTAATGTAGTTTCATCATGTTGAAAAAGTTTGGTACGAATAAAATAAATAGTTTAAGAGGAGTGGCTAAAAATTCAGAGGCTGATTTTGCAAAAAAATCCACATTCAGACCAAAATATCTGACTTCCTGATGGCCAGAGCTATTGAATGTAAATTAGAAAGTTGTCCGGCTTGATGAGAACAATATACAAACTATTTTTTCTTTACTGTAGTTAAAACTAACCCCCCCACTTTTGTCAAAAGCATGTTGAAAGTGACACACTTCCTGCTGCCAGTTGGTGGCGCTATAACTTTGACTCACAATAGTTGCATCCATCTGATCAGCCTCTTACCACGAACACACTGCTGAAGTTTCATCAAGATCAGTTAATGTATGCAGAAGTTATTCCACTTCCGTGTTTCTCTTTTCTCGCCATAAATTCGATTCCTCGCCACAGCCAAACCGTTCGAGATATCAAAAATCCGTCCGCAATTTAGCATCCTCAATGTCTTGACTACATCCACACCGAGTTTGAAGGGGGCACGGTGAATTTTCTAGGAGGAGTATTTCACATTCCACAGCAAGCGTTTTCCAAACAACCCATAATAGCCGACTTCCTGTTGGGCTGGCGTAAAACTTGACCGGGGTAAAGTTGTTCGGCCCGATGAGATCTATATGTGTACCGAGTTTCATATTAATTCATGCGAGCGTGTTTGATATATGGATCAAGTTTTAGAACCCCGTTCAAGGGGGCGCTGTTGAGCCCCCCAGCCACGCCCGGGTCCCAGCTTCAGCCCGGCCCTGATGGCCGTGGGTTCTGACCTGTGTGCAAAGTTTCAAGAGTTTTTGAGCACGTTAAGGACCCCAAAAGCCCCTGAAACCTTGATTAACAATATAAAAGCAATAGTCAAATCCCCCCCTCCCCTCACACACACACAGACACAGAGAGGGAGAGAAAATTCTTCAGAAAATCCACATTCAAACCAAAATATCTCTCTTCCTGTTGGTCAGAGATGGTTCATGTAAATTAGAAAGTTGTCCGTCTTGATGAGAACAATACACATACCAAGTTTTGTTGCTGTTGATAAAACTAACACCCCCACTTATGACTAAAGGTGGCGCTACTGAGCCCCTCACCACGCCCGTTTCTGAAACTTTGCACATGTCTACTGGATAATAAATGTGATGTGTCTGTCGAGTTTCATGCAATTTCAAGTATGTTAAGAGTCTCAAAAGCATAAAAAAAGAATATTAAAGTTTGATGCGTTGCCACGGCAACAGTATCTAAGATATCAATAATCCTTTCACAGGTTTACATCTGCCGTGTGTCTACATTGTACACATAAAGTTTGAAGCAAATCTGGTAAAAATAAGACAGTGATTTCAAAGCATTTTAATAGTGATGTACTTCCTGCTGCCTGTTGGTGGCGCTATAACTTTGACTCACAATAGTCACATCTGTGCGATCGGCCTCTTACAACGAACACACTGCTGAAGTTTCATCAAGATCAGTTAATGTATGCAGAAGTTATAACACACTTCCTGTTTCATTTTTTCGCCATAAATTCGTTTCCTCGCCACGGCCAAACCGTTCGAGATATCAAAAATCCGTCCGCAATTTAGCATCCTCAATGTCTTGACTTCATGCACACCGAGTTTGGAGGCGAATTGATGAATTCCCTAGGAGGAGTACATTAAATTCCACAGCATGCGTTTCCAAACAACCCTAAATAGCCGACTTCCTGTTGGGCTGGCGTAAAACTTAGAGCACGAAAGTTGTTCGGCCCGATGAGTTCTATATGTGTACCGAGTTTCATATTATTACATGCAAGCGTGTCTGATTTATGGACAAGTGTTCGGATCCCGTTCCAGGGGGCGCTGTCGAGCCCCCCTGCCACGCCCGGGTACCAGCTTCAGTCCGGCCCTGATGGCCGCGGGTTCTGACCTGTGTGCAAAATTTCAAGAGTTTTCGAGCATGTTAAGGGCCCCAAAAGTGGCCGAAAGGTTGACAAAATAATAATAATAATAATAATAATAATAATCCTACCGAAAACAATAGGGCCTTCGCCCTTTCAGGGCTTGGGCCCTAATTAATAATCAATTACTTAAACTTATTAATAATCATCACTAATAATAACTAATAATACTAGCTAAAACTGAGTTGTACAAACATTTAAATTCAACTTTTCAATAACAATTGTTTCTACTCCAGTTTGTTGGTGAAATATAAACATTTAAACGACAATAAACTGTAATAACTTGTTTTCATGACAGATTTATTCAAACATACATTAAATAATGAAGACATCATTAACAGCTTAAGTAAAAATATCTGCATATATTTAGTAAAATGCTCCTTTCTAGAGTTAACTAATGATTTTAAGGACATAGAAGAGCTTATGTTAGTAAATCTAACGTTAAGTTGCAAGCTGTTTTATTGACGTCTTTCTGCGATTGAAACACTGATGATCGATTACATGAGAACTGATTGATTTCAGTAAGTTGTTCTTACAACATTAAGCATTCCTTCTGATGTGCATTGATGTTTATTTGCTGCTGTAACTAATAGTAAAGAGGAAGAGTTGATTGGTTCATGTGCGCCAATACATTTTTGTAACAAAATCATTAATCTTCAGTTAATTGTATTATAGCACTTCTCATGATTTTGCGTCTTTAAGATGAATTGCTTGTTGTACTCCTAAGATTGCATGGATGTGAGTATTGAGTGTGAAGGAGTGAAGAGAGGCTCACCCCGGCTGGCGTTGGACGAGCTCGGCTCGTACTTCTCGATGAGATTCTTGACCTGCTCGGTTCTGACGAGAGGAAACAGCTCTTCGTTGAGGCGAGAATCTCGTTGCTTCTCGTTCAGGAACTTCGTCAGCATCTCCTTCGTCATGAAACCCTTTCCTTTGGTGCTATAGTGTGTCATGATCAAATGCTGATGAGTAATAATGAAGTGGAGGCCACATTATGAGCAGAAACCGGAGAGCTTTTACTCACAAGGACGTGAAGATTTCGTTGATTTCCGGCCTGGGACAGAGATTCATCAGGAAGGCCTTGAACGCCGCTTCAGTGAACACCTCCGATTTAATGGTGTCAAACTAACAACACAAGACATCTGATGCTTAAACGCTGCATAAACACACACACACACACACACACACACACACACACACACACACACACACACACACACACACACACACACACACACACACACACACACACACACACACACACACACACACACACATTCTTGTACATCTATCTTTATGAGGACATTCATTGACACAATGCAATCTCTAGCCGCTTACCCTAACCTTACCCATCACAACAGTGCCTAACCCGACCCCTGACCCTAAACCGACCCTTAACCTCATTATAACCTTATCCCTAAAACCAAGTCTTGACCCTCAAACAGGCCTTTAAAGGCTCACAGAGAGTGAGGACCGGCCAACATGTCCTCACTTTACTCTCTTTGTCCTCACTCCAGTGGTCTAAAACTCAAACTGGTCCTCACAAAGATAGTTGTACAAGTACACACACACACGCGCACACACACGCGCACACACACGCGCACACACACACACACACACACACACACACACACACACACACACACACACACACACACACACACACACACTCTCTCTCTCTCTCTCTCTTTCACACACACACACACACACACACACACACACACACTCTCTCTCTCTCTCTCTCTCTCTCTCACACTCACACACACACACCTTTCCCTTCGGGAGGTTAGCCGCAGTCAGAGCAGCTTCCACTCTTTTCTTGTCTGCTGGAAACATCTTAAAGATACTGAGATCAAATTAGATAATTATGAGTTTACATAGAAATATGAACCTGGTATTACAAGTATCACCTTAAAACCATAAGCACATTTTAACAAGAGAAACCTTTAAAAGTTCAGTAAGATTTTTAGTGTTTTTAATCTCTTCTGCTCACCAAGGCTGCATTTATTTGACCATAAATACAGTAAAAACTGCAAAAACAGCTGTGATGTGAATATATAGTAAAGTGTAATTTATTCCTGTGATCAAAGCTGAATTTTCAGCATCATTACTCCAGTCTTCAGTGTCACATGATCCTTCAGAAATCACTCTAATATGAGGATTTCATGCTTATAATTA
>CM040836.1:33483706-33606206 GCA_022828995.1 Vimba vimba | reverse complement strand
AAACAGTAGCAGGACACTTCATATCTCTGAAGATCAAAATATCAAAGAGTGAAAGCTCTAGAAACGTCAAACATCTCATCCATAACGTCTGCTTTCCATACAAGAACAACCCAGACCGGCAAACAAATCCGGCTTCATGCAAATGAGTGAAGGGAGGAACACGAGGTCAACAGCTGTGTGTGACAGAGCGAAAATCATATATATAATCATATCAATACATCAAAAATAATATCAATAATATTCTGTTTACATTTCTAATAGTGTTTTAAAATGTGCGTGTCCTCGATTTGGATGAAAGCATTTCTAAATGCAGAAATGTAACTTTGTGAGAAGAAGGATGATCAGCATTTTCATATTTTAATGCTCTAGTTCTTTGTGATCTGGAGATTGAGTTATGATTGCTGTGTGAGTGTGTGATTCTGGCATGAACGCTGAACGCTGCTGTTTGCAAGGCAAATTCACACAAATACTCAAAAGCAACAATCGAACACGGACTCTCCGTCTGAAGGCCAGGTCTGTCCAGTCACGAGTTATGCAACAAAACACGCATTACATAACGTGGATACGGCACATACTTTCGGGACTTTGGCATATTTTCCTGCTCTCGTGTCCCTGATGGTGGCGACATCCAAAAACTCTGTTTCCTGCGGGACAGAAACAGGAAATGACATCACAGGTCAGGATCAGAGCAATAACATGAATTTCTGAAGCTCAAACTACACTATAAAAATGATATGATCAATAAGTTATGACAACATATGGTTTTACATTGAATTAACTCATCAGAATAAGTCAAGCAATTTCAACTTTTTTTGTAAAAGTCATTAAGTCAGTTTAATGTAATTTAAGTTGAAATTACTTAAACATCCAAGTTGATTTGTACTTTAAAAAAGCAACTTTTTTTTTTAACAGTGTAGCGTAATGTTCGCAACACCAAGGTCAAGGGTTCGATTCCAAAATAATGCATGAAATGATCAAATGTACAGATAAATGATACCAAAATAACACTGGATTTTATGACTAAAATAAAATGCCAATGATTATGTGATTTTTGGCCTGGATGTGTTGTATTGTCCTAGTATGTTTTTAAAAAAAAAAAAGGTTAATAGTGATTATATAAACCCAGGTGAACTGAACCGTCATCTACACAGTGAAGCTGATGTTTATGTGAACCATGTGTTTGCATGTACATTATAACACAATATGCAGTCAGATCAGACACACACACACACACACACACACACACACACACACACACACACACACACACACACACACACACACACACACACACACACACACACACACACACACACACACACACACACACACAGAGGAAAGATGCTCGGAGGCCTGCGTCTCTAATGAATATTATCAAGGTCATGGGTTTGATTCCCAGAGGATGCATGAAACAATCAAACACAGCTTCACTGCATTGTAAGATAAATCATCTGCCAAATGCATTAAATATAAAAATCTGTAATGCATAAACAACAGGTTTTCAATTAAATCAGGTCCATTAAATGAACATTTTTGTACAATTATTGTAGAATAGTTGCAAACAAGACCTTACAAATCACATGCTGTTGTCTACAATGTTGTTATTATTGACAAAAACTAAATCTATTAAAACTAATTTTTGTTGTAATAAAGATATAATAGAATAATATTAGACAAAACACTTAAACTTAATATGATAATTGTTGCCTTGCCAAATAACCGAAATAAAACAAGTACTAAAACTACTATAACTAAAACTGAAAAAATTAAGCTAAATAAAATTAATAAAAATGGCAAAAGCACATAATTATATTGTGATATAAAATAAACTATAATTTTTTAAGTAAAGGTGTAAAGTTAAATAAAATTTACCTCATTTATTTAGAGTTAGAGTTATACTTTATTCTCCTTTTACACTGAAATTCTTCTCTTCGACTAGTAATTTACATGATGACTCGTTTTAACACTGTACTCCGATCATCCTGTGGTTTTTGGACATTTACCATAGTAGTATGACTGTGCTCTTTGAAGCACCATGTAAATACTGCGGTAAATGAATATGACAATCATTCAGTATCATGCTATATGTCAAAATACTGTGGTATTACAACCACAGTGGGACTTCAGGTAAATGATTAAGAAGAAGAATAAAAAGTAAAAACATGTAAGAGAAGGATCTCTGAAATGCATAAAGATTTTATATATGTGTCCGCCTGACAAAAAAGGCCCTACTGAATAGAATAAACTATTAATGAATGCACAATAAACTCATGTTGCTATATCTGACCTTGCTCTGATTGGTCCAGTACAGGTAAAATCCCTTGGGATCCATCTTCATGGTGACCGGCGTGGTTTTCTTGGAGTCCTGTCAAGAGATTTTATTGTGAAACGATGCTTCTGTTTGATTCTCATGCTACAAATGAAGGCTTGTGACGAATATAAAATCAAAAAATGGACCATAAACGTATATAAAAGAGACCAGTTTTCATTAAAGACTGACAAATATTCCCCCAAAAATCACTGATGTCACATAATAATTTTGTCTTTTCAGAAGACATCAGATCATTATCAGATTCAGGACCAAAAAGCACCTGTTGTGGGTCTTTTTGTCCAAAATATGATCATATTGACTTACTTCTTTCCATTTTGTGAACCTGTCTCCCTTCACGAGATACTCTTTGACATCAGGTTCCTGTAGCGTGGGACGGGTGCGAATCATTTTGGTCTAACGCTTCAACTCATTGTCCCCAGTCAGAATGAAGAGTTTGGGAAAACTCACTGAAACGAGCCGGGAGGACGTCCACCCTTCCATATGCATTGCAAATGAGTGTGAAGAGCGTCCCGGACCCACCCAGCTCAGGGTTACCGGCGCTCCACACACACACACACAACCACACAACAGAGTCGCAGAGATTTGTCTAAGTCTACATTTAAGATGTATGCATTTTTAATTGCATTTAAATTTCCATCCGTTTGGATTATTTGTCTGTCATACATGAATGGAACTTTCTGCACTCCAAAAAATCATGGCAATTTATTAGTAGCTATTTGCATAAATTTGGTTTTATTTAAATAAGATTTTTTTTCAAAATGCATTTTCAGTATCAGTATATCAGTATAAATCTGTTCATTGTGAAAACAATTACATTTAATTAGTTAAAAAGTGTCAATATGATTAACATCTCAGACTCGCTGTGAACAAACTTTTCAGATTTATTGATGATAAATATATAGTATAATACTTTATATTATCCTATATATATATATATAGAAAGATAGATAGATAGATAGATAGATAGATAGATAGGATATCCTATATATATATCCTATATATATATATATATATATATATAATAACGGATGGACGTATAAAAAAAAAATGGACGTATAAAATGGTTAACTAAAACTAAAATCATTTTTATTACTTGAAATAAAGTAAACATTAAATTAAATTAAATAACTCTGGTTATTGTGTATTTAAAACACATTTAGTTACAGAAATCGTCCCTGTTTCATGTATGTGCGACTGACAAATATGCATCCCATTAAATGTATTTGTTTGTAAAATGAGTGGAAATTTTACATACAATTCAAATACATGAATCTTCCTATATATTAACCCAGCTAACAAAAACGTTTTGCAAACGTTCCCATTAGGTTGTGAAAACATTATTTCTAAATGTTCTCTGAAGGTCAAAACGTTATTTTTAAAAATATTTGTAAAACTTTTTTGTTGGTTATGTGAACGTTACGGGAACATTCCATTTGATCATTCTTCACACATTATAGAACGTTACTTTTAAACGATCTCTGAACATTGCGAAACCAGCAGAAACATTGAAACTAAAACGTTTCAGAAGAACATGCCATGAATAATGTATAAATAATGTTTTTGTGCTAATGTTCTGAGAAAATCATTAAAGACCAGATAAATTTAAACAAACGTTCTATTAATGTTACTGGAAGAACATTTGATCATAACTTTATCTGATCATAATGACAAGGACCAAGCGCTTGACAATATTAATGATGTAAGATTAGATTATGTATATATTCTCATCACTGTGATTGATGGGTCTCTGTAAGGTGCGGCACACACACACACACACACACACACACACACACACACACACACACACACACACACACACACACACACACACACACACACACACACACACACACACACACACACACACACACACACATTGTATTTTCATGTTTTATTGGAACTCTCATTGACAAAATGACTTTTACACTAACTCGACCCCTACACCTATCCATCACACACACACACACGCACGCACGCACGCACGCACGCACACACACACACACACACACACACACACACACACACACATTGTATTTTCATGTTTTATTGGGACTCTCATTGACAAAATGACTTTTACACTAACTCGACCCCTACACCAGCTGCTACACAACTGTTACACAACTGCATCAGCTACACAACTGTTTTCCTCATGGGGACCGAAAAATGTCCTTAAAGGATTTCGGATTTTGCCTCTTTGTGGGAACATTTTGTCACCGTAATGTAGGATTTACCAAGCCAAACACACACACACACACACACACACACATAAGTCTATACATCTCCATGTTTAGCTATATAAATATGTTGGTGTATGAAACAGTTTCTGTGAGAGATTGGAGATCGTAGACACTGACACACCGTCACTATTCTAACATGGTATGATATTTATTTACACAACTCCTTTTCAATATAGTGTTTAGTTGATCCTTCTCATGCACTGAGAACTGAAGTGACTGTACACACACACACACTGTAGTTGAGGGAACAGCCCCATGTTAATGTGATGATTTACATGTGTCAGTGCCAGACAAGCTCATATTTGACTATTAGCCAAACGACACGAACATGATCATGACACGTGTGTGTGTGTGTGTGTGTGTGTGTGTGTATGTGCGCGTTTGGTTTATATTACATTGTGGGAACCAAATGTCCCCACAAGGATAGTAAAACCTGAGATCACCTCCATTGTGGGGTGGGAAATGGGTTAATAAACATAAAAAATTATATTTTTTTGAAAATGTAAAAATGTAGAAAGTTTTCTGTGATGGGTAGGTTTAGGGGTCGGGTTAGTGTGTGTGTGTGTGTGATGGGTAGGTTTAGGGGTCGGGTTAGTGTGTGTGTGTGTGATGGGTAGGTTTAGGGGTCGGGTTAGTGTGTGTGTGTGTGATGGGTAGGTTTAGGGGTAGGGTGTTAGTGTAAGGAGATAGAATATACAGTGTGTACAGTATAAAAACCATTAAGTCTATGGAGAGTCCCCACAAAGATAGTGAACCAGACGTGTGTGTGTGTGTGTGTGTGTGTGTGTGTGTGTGTGTGTGATGGATAGGTTTAGGGGTCGGGTTATAGTGTGTGTGTGTGATGGATAGGTTTAGGGGTCGGGTTATAGTGTGTGTGTGTGTGTGATGGATAGGTTTAGGGGTCGGGTTATTGTGTGTTTGTGTGTGTGTGTGTGTGTGTGATGAATAGGTTTAGAGGTGGGGTTAGTGTGTGTGTGTGTGATGGGTAGGTTTAGGGGTCGGGTTAGTGTGTGTGTGTGTAATGGATAGGTTTAGGGGTCTGGTTAGTGTGTGTGTGTGTGTGATGGGTAGGTTTAGGGGTCGGGTTATTGTGTGTTTGTGTGTGTGTGTGTGTGATGGGCAGGTTTAGGGGTAGGGTGTTAGTGTAAGGAGATAGAATATACAGTGTGTACAGTATAAAAACCATTAAGTCTATGGAGAGTCCCCACAAAGATAGTGAACCAGACGTGTGTGTGTGTGTGTGTGTGTGTGTGTGTGTGTGTGTGTGTGTGTGTGTGTGTGTGTGTGTGTGTGTGATGGATAGGTTTAGGGGTCGGGTTATAGTGTGTGTGTGTGATGGATAGGTTTAGGGGTCGGGTTATAGTGTGTGTGTGTGATGGATAGGTTTAGGGGTCGGGTTATTGTGTGTTTGTGTGTGTGTGTGTGTGTGTGTGTGATGAATAGGTTTAGAGGTGGGGTTAGTGTGTGTGTGTGTGATGGGTAGGTTTAGGGGTCGGGTTAGTGTGTGTGTGTGTAATGGATAGGTTTAGGGGTCTGGTTAGTGTGTGTGTGTGTGTGATGGGTAGGTTTAGGGGTCGGGTTATTGTGTGTTTGTGTGTGTGTGTGTGTGATGGGCAGGTTTAGGGGTAGGGTGTTAGTGTAAGGAGATAGAATATACAGTGTGTACAGTATAAAAACCATTAAGTCTATGGAGAGTCCCCACAAAGATAGTGAACCAGACGTGTGTGTGTGTGTGTGTGTGTGTGTGTGTGTGTGTGTGTGTGTGTGTGTGTGTGTGTGTGTGTGTGTGTGTGTGTGTGTGTGTGATGGATAGGTTTAGGGGTCGGGTTATAGTGTGTGTGTGTGATGGATAGGTTTAGGGGTCGGGTTATAGTGTGTGTGTGTGATGGATAGGTTTAGGGGTCGGGTTATTGTGTGTTTGTGTGTGTGTGTGTGTGTGATGAATAGGTTTAGAGGTGGGGTTAGTGTGTGTGTGTGTGATGGATAGGTTTATGGGTCGGGTTATTGTGTTTGTGTGTGTGTGTGTGTGTGTGTGATGGGTATGTTTAGGGGTCGGGTTAGTGTGTGTGTGTGTGTGTGATGGGTATGTTTAGGGGTCGGGATTAGTGTGTGTGTGTGTGTGTGTGTGTGTGTGTGTGTGTGTGTGTGTGTGTGTGATGGATAGGTTTAGGGGTCGGGTTAGTGTGTGTGTATGTGTGTGTGTGATGGATAGGTTTAGGGGTCGGGTTATTGTGTGTGTGTGTGTGTGTGTGTGTGTGTGTGTGTGATGGATAGGTTTAGGGGTTGGGTTATTGTGTGTTTGTGTGTGATGGGTATGTTTAGGGGTCGGGTTAGTGTGTGTGTGTGTGTGTGTGTGTGTGTGATGGGTATGTTTAGGGGTCGGGTTAGTGTGTGTGTATGTGTGTGTGTGTGTGTGTGTGTGTGTGTGTGTGTATGTGTGTGTGTGATGGATAGGTTTAGGGGTAGGGTTAGTGTAAGGGGAGAGAATATACAGTTTGTACAGTATAAAAGTAATTTTGTCAATGAGAGTCCCAATAAAACATGAAAATATAATGTGTGTGTTTGTGTGTTAGTGACTATGTTTGTTTGTGTGTGTGTGTGTGTGTGTGTGTGTGTGTGTTCACTTCTGAGGAGAAATTTGTCCTTAAACTATAGTATTCTTCATTTATGTACATTTGGAAACGTTGAGGTATTAACTCAATTCTAGGGACAGGGAAGGTTGTAGCTATGTAACACACACACACACACACACACACACACACACACACACACACACACACACACACACACACACACACACACTCCAATATATACAATTTGTCATGCAGAGCTAACTGGAAAAATGCTAATCAGTTACTGATAATCATAAATGTTGTTATAAATAATCAAAATGTGGGTTAGATATAAACATGCACCTTCTCTCTAAAGCGTGACCTCAGTGAGCTGAGGTGAGACCATCAGTGCTGGAGGTCAGTGATTGGTTCTTACCAGCCAGCCAATCAGGGCAAGACATTATGGTGCAGGATTCCAAACTCTAAATCTGATTGGCTTGTGCAGCAGCAGCAGCTCCAGGGATGAGCCTGTGCCATTAGAGGACAGAAGAGAGAGAGGTTTACCTGTGTGTGTGTGTGTGTGTGTGTGTGTGTGTGTGTGTGTGTGTGTGTGTGTGTGTGTGTGTGTGTGTGTGTGTGTGTCAGAATCAGCTGATCATGGGAGCATCAAGTGTTTAAAGGGCTCATTCTCAGAAAGAAGTGATTCTGCATGTGTGTACGCCGCATAAATGAAGAGGCTTGTGGGAAATGCAACTTCATGTTTAATCAAGGAGACATTCACATCCATTGTAAATGTTTATTCAGCTTTTATCCAAAATGAGGAAAACACAAAAAACTATCATAGAACAAAACAGTGTTATTTAAGAAACATTAAGATGCTTTTGTAGTTTTTAGTAATAGATTGAACAGATTGTTTTTATTTTATTTTTAGTTAAAGTTTTAGTAATTTCATTGTGTTTTTGTCATTTTTACTAGATTTCGTTATTTATTTTTAAAATATGTCTATATAGTTTTTATTTATTATTTATTTCAGTTTTAGTTAAAGTACATCAAGTTAAAATAAATGAACATTAGCAATTTGGCAACTAGATGGAAAAAAAAATGTGTTTTTTATGGTTTTAGTTTTAGTCAATAATAACACTGGAACAGAACATAACACTTTACACATACATTAACAATATGCATAATGTAGGAGATCATTACTGTATGCAATCAGAAGAAGAATCAAAAGCTTCCTCATTTGATATCAAATATTCATTGCCAGTGTTGGGGGTAACGAGTTACAAAGTAACGAATTACAGTAACGATATTACTTTTTTGGGTAACGAAATAAAGTAACGCATTACACTAAAAATATCGGTAACTACACTACTTTACTAGACTATAGGAACGCGCTTTCCTGCGTTACCCAAGCCATTTTTGCCTGCGTGTAAAGCTCTGATCTGTTTGTGCTGCGTGCATGTCTGTCTGTGTATGTGTGTGTGTGCGCGCGTGCACCGTTGTCATAGAGATCGATTTGAGTGACGTAGCTGCTGGTGCGAAGGGGAGCGGGAAATGGAGACGGAGACAGGGGGGTTCGGCCAGTGGCAATATTCACATCACTTTCAGTTTATTGCTCGAAAGGACAAAAATATTCGCGTGAAATGCACTTTGTATGCCCAGGCAGCAAGTACTGGCCATCGGGACTACCGGGAGATTCCCAGTGGGCGGACGTGCCTTTTGGGTCGACTCTTCTTTTTTTCTTCTTCTTCTTAACGGACCATAAAACTCGTACATCGGCGGCCCATTCGTTTTGCTTAATTGGTGGCGCTGGGTTAAGTAAGTGCGTGCCGGTGTAATGCATTAGTGAAAAAAGTCTGTGTCAGTTTTTTTTTTCCTGATAGCTGACCGGTCCATGAAACACCGTGGCCCATTGGATCTTTTCTTGATTGACACTGGGCTGGTCCAATCACATCTTTAAACACCTCCCCCTTTGGGCTTTGATCGAGCGTGCACGTGTGTCAGTGTGTATCTGTCAAAATAGTCTGAGAGATGGAGAAGAAACGCAAGGAATGTGCAGAGAAATAGCGTGAAAAATAGACACAGCCCCTTCAAGCAGACGCTGTAAAATGTGTCAAAATGTTTTCTGCAGCAGCATGACCTTCATCAGCTCCTGTGGCTGATGATGAGGATAGTGAGGAGGATCAGGACAGAGATGAGAAAGTGTAGAGCCTGCGGTAAGCAGAACTAACAGTTACTTTCAAAACACTTAGGCTATTCCATACACAAAAGATAAATATATTTGAAATATATTTTCAGAGTATATTTTGGAATATATGCAAATATTTGAAATTGGCCCAATAAATATATTTCACACTTAACATCATATATTTTTGTTATATTTCAGAATATATTTCAATGTACTTTTTTTCTGTATGGATCCCCAAAAGTGTCAAAATATATGTGGCATATATTCCAAATACATTGAAATATATTCTGAAATACAACTAAAATATATGATGTTAAGTGTGAAATATATTTATTGGGCCACTTTGAAATATTTGCATATATTCTAAAATATACTCTGAAAATATATTTCAAATATATTTATCTTTTGTGTATGGAATGTCATGAGTGTAGGAACCCATTACCCAGTAACACATTATTTCCACATCTGCATAGTTGACGATTACCGTAATTTACTATAAATTTAATGAGACGCGTTTGTAAACCATGTTTTCCATCAAAATAAAAGATTATGTGCTTATATCTCTTTCAAGTATAGAAATTAGTACAAAACTAATTATGAAAGTGTCCTTTATTTTTCAGTGCATTTGTTTTACAATATATGTATATTAGTGTGCTATTATTATTATGGCCAAAATGCCGATTTTTTTTTTTTGTCCCAGTCCAACCCTGATTATGTGTCTACCACCGCAGACATTTGTCCTTTATCCTGTTGTTTGTGGATTTTACAGTGAGGCATATTTCTTTGTGCAGACATGGATATTATTCTTTCATATGGTTTTACATGCCATTTTGTATAGGCTACATTTATAAACACTATTTGGACAGGCTAAGTGATGATAGGGCTATGATGTTTGTCCGTATCTACAGGGTAAATTAAGAAATGGGAAAGTAAAGTAATAAGTAGTGAAGTTACTTTTCAAATGCAGTAACTAGTAAAGTAATCTCATTACAATTTACAGAAGTAACTAGTAACTAGTAACTAATTACTTTTTTTGAGTAACTACCCCAACACGGTTCATTGCACATTTAGGAATGATTCATTATTTAACAAAAGCTCTAGTGGTAACGTTTCTATAAGAGAGTAATGATGTGTTATATCATGAATATTATAAAAAATATATAACATTTTCTTATTTGTATGAATTAGAACATGGTATATATAAGACCATATAATATATTATTAATCTGTATGTTATTTTGAACAAAATGTTTAAACTCACAGTGGGATATTGTTTGATTGACAGCTCACATGTGTGTTACTCTCTCTCTCTCTCTCTCGCTCTCTCTCTTTCTCTCTCACATACACACACACACACACACACACACACACACACACTCTCTCTCTCTCTCACTCACACACACACGCCTGTAGGGGTTTATTCTGAGATAACAACCGGCTGGATGTACATTATCCTGCTTATTACACGGCTACTTGCCACGTAAGTAAATAAGTAGACACGGAATATTGTGTATTTTGACTATGAGTCAAAATACTTTATTAGCTCTTTAAATGCAAAGCTTGCGCGGAGAGAGCAGTTGCTAGCGCGGCAAGTTCAAACTAGACGGAGTCATAACACTTATTACACAGCATTTCACCACATAAATAATTATGGAGATAAGAGATATTGATTTCAGATTAAACTGTTTTAAAATCGTACCTGTTTGTTTGTGTCTTAGACCCTTTTACAGTTGGTAAACATGGTGACGTATTTGTGTGGGCGGGGCTTAGCTGGAGGCAGAAAGATCCCTCTGGCCGCTTCACTAACGCTAGTTTGCAAGTTTCGTTAGCTTGTTTTTTAACAATGACTGGAGAAAATCCGATTTTGTCTTAATGTGCAAGGTCACTCACTGTCCAAGACCGCGATTGTTATTTCCAAAAGTTAATTTTAACGGACGGAACCAGATGACCGTACACGCGCTCAGTCAATGGACGATCTGACAGGATTAACGTTAACGCTAACGTTACCTCCAGTTGAGTGGCCTGACTTCTACACCTACCCGATAGAGAAACCGAGGGTAAAGAGAAACTGAGGGCATATATACATGTATATATTTAGATGCCTATAACTATGTGCTGAATGGTCATGTAAAGACTTGTGTGGTACGATCCGCAGTTCTGCCTAGCCAGCGCCAAGAAGACGGCAATGTAAAGAGTGGCACTACGGTGCAATTTTAATGATATGAATATTTTCTAGAAATAAAAATTCCAGATACAGCATACTCATTTTTCATTGATTCTTGCACCCAACAACACAACAAGATGACATTTAATAATACAAATAATAATTTAAGCTCCTTATTATGTAGCCGAATCTGTGCTGGTTTGTATTGGCCGCCTCCAGTTTTCCGTTTGTTTTGCCTCCAGCTAGCGCCGTGACGTAACTGTGACGTCCGCGCAAAAGGGGTCTATAATCCAACAGTGTACAAAACAATAGTCACAAAATGCGTTTGTATGAAGTGAGTCCATGATACTCGATGGCATAATTAAATAACTGTACACAAAATATTGATTTGACTGAGTTTTAATATTTTATTAGCTCACCAAACGCAAAACTTCAACGAAGAAAAAACATTCCTTCAGTGACCCGGATGAGCCTGTGTTTCTGTTCTCAGCGGTTGTTATCTGGGAGTAACTTACTGCTGGATGGTGCGATTGACCAATCAGAATCAAGTATTCCATAGAGCCGTGTAATATATATATATATATACATACTGTATACATGTATGTGTCTATATGTGTGTGTATGTGAAGTTTAATAAACATTTGCTGCCGTTATGGTTTGGCTGTAGGGCAAGACAGGAACGAGAAAACGGGAAATGCTCAGTAATGCTGTTTAGACTAGACAAAACTTCACGACGATACTAACAACTGAACATAGGCAGAGAAATAAAGAGAGGTGATGAGGAACAGCTGCACTTCATTACATTGATGACAAACAAAGCACTATGGGAAATAGAGTTCATGAAAGTGGGTAGAGTAAGCGGTTAGAGTGCCCTCTGCTGGCGTTCACATCCCCCCCCCCCCCCCCCCCCACACACACACACACTTTCAATTATTTTACTTCAATGAAAGGTTCGGTTTTAGAGAATTTTATGAATC
Source organism: Vimba vimba (assembly GCA_022828995.1). Classification (NCBI taxonomy): domain Eukaryota; kingdom Metazoa; phylum Chordata; class Actinopteri; order Cypriniformes; family Leuciscidae; genus Vimba; species Vimba vimba. Next base: position 33,593,756 of record CM040836.1, on the reverse strand, counting down.
AAAAGGATAAACAATGCAGACTTATTTTTACAGCCATCTTTGATCATATTTAGCAAGGGAGCAAAAAATTCTGAACCCAACTGTATGCATACACACACACACACACACACACACACACACACACACACACACACACACACACACACACACACACACACTATATAAGTACAAACTTTTATGTTAGATGCGATTAATCGATTTGACAGCACTAATAGAACACTACATTTAATATAGAAATTTCAATATATGTTCTAATTTATATGAAAAATATTGCATCTTTATGTAATTTAATTATGACTGTATTTCTTATTATAATTTTACATTAATGCATTTAGGTTGATACAGTTAAAATATTAAATGATATTTTTGATATAATATTTGTATAATACAGGCTAATATTGTCTAAAACCAGTTGAAAATGTTACCAATAAGCGCGCGCGCGCGCACGCACGCACGCACGCACACACACACACACACACAATGTATAATTAGTAACATCAGTATTATTAATTACATTATATAATGTAAATTAGACAGACCTGTCAAGCATTATATAATATATTTTTACTGCATTTTGATGAAAGTTATTATAAAGTGTTACCAGATCTTGAAGTGATGATCATCATGTTCATCTCTCTTCAGTCTCGGCTGGTCCTTTAAGAGTCTCCTCCTCCTCCTCCTCCTCCTCTCCTGTATTTTTAGCTGATGAAGCCTCTTCTTCTTCAGTTGAATAACACACTCATACAGTATGATCCGTCTCTTCATTTCCAAGCCTCTCTAATCCATCCCATGATATTTTGACCAGAAACAGCTGTCTTTGGAGAAAAAGCTGCAGTGGATGCTGGAAAACACCAGAAGCATCATCATCATCATCAGCATCAGCATCAACATCCACATCGAGGTGCAACATGATCCTGATGGATTTCTGAGACATTTCAAGCGCCATGGACGAAACTCAATCGATTTAACCGCAACTGACGGGTTTTAAAGGGTCTGATCCTCAAGAGCCTTCAAGACGGACGGGATCGTGGAGCATCGAGGAAAAAACCGGGTCAATCGGGACAGAGACCACATGCCCAACATGGAGAGGGGCAAACCTGCCACTTACACGGGCGACAAGAAGGCAAAGATGGCTGCAAAAACCAATAAGAAGTGGGTAAGACTGGCCACCGTGTTCGCTTATGTGTTATCCGTGTCTCTGGCTGCGATCATCCTGGCCATTTACTACAGTCTCATATGGAAACCCACCGGAAACCCGGACAATGCAAAACCCAACTCTACAATCAGTAACAGCAACATCATCAACGGGACGCAGAGCAACAGCAGCGCGATCGAGGATCTGAGCCACTCAAACAGCACCGGCTTCAACCGGACAGCAAGGTCGCTTTCCAAAAGTGCGCAGTCCCAGTCCGGGGATTTCTACAGATACACCATGCCCTCAGAGAGCTCAGAAGCGGCAGGAACACAGTCTTCCCGGAGAGATCACCTCCAGACCCACGCCGGCGGAGACGCGCACCCGGACACGCGCAGGGACGAGGACGGGCTTGGAGGGCGAACACAAACTCAGTTAGTGTCTGATACGGATAACAAGCACAAAAAGAACTAAGAGAAGCCTTATGGGACTTGAGATGTTGTTGGACAGGAGGACGCTGGAGGAGGCCGGGAGCGCGGACTGACTGTCGGACACACACGCTTATAGCAGAGGCTGACTACGATCAATTATAATCTGTCCTGTTCGTTTCGCCTTAATACTCGGCATCTCCTTGGTGGACGTTTGCAGTGTAATGGGCTTTAACTTTATATCCTCGAAGCGTATAGTCCAAAAATCACCGGCTGGCCTGTCATTCAATTGTATAGGAATCATTCATCCGAACCGGAGACTGTCCATCGCGCGCAATGCCTTGATTTGAACAGCCATGTCTATGGGGTCGGGAAGGGTTCAAGCTTTTAAAATAACAACCCTAAAAGCTTGCATGAATTACCTTTTAACCAATTAATAAGGATTCGTATGTTTAGAGGAACCTGTGTCGATGCTCAGGTATGTGCAAATAATATCCATGTAAATGTACTGTTTAGTAATGTACATACATGCTCTGGAAACATTTCGCATCACTCGATCATTTTTACAGCAAATAATGTATACCATAGGTGTAGAATACATCACCATAATGGTAAATAAACTCCCTTGTAAAAGTACAAACACTCATTTCCTTCGTTATAGATTGGATGAGGGGTTCACATGCACTTCTGTTGGGCAAAACTGGGCAGCACATCAATCATTTTCACTAGATTATAACACTCATAATCAAATGACAGTTTAGTCAAGGTGAGCACACTGTTTAATCCTGGATTAACCTGTAATCAGATATTAAAATCAATGTGTTTTGTTGACCTTTGAGCAGATTAGACCAGTGTGCATGATTCATATTCATAATAGAGAATTTACTGGTTGTATTCAGGTCAAAAACAACTCATTTTCGGTGTCTAGTGTCTTCTGGCCTCGTAGCGACCCACACACAAAGTCCCATCCATCTATTTATCAGCGGTCTTTAACACTTGTGCTTGTTCAGAGTCTCATCTATTGATCTATGCATGTTTAGAGCTTCTTCATCTCTCTACTGTCAAGGCTTATCGATTGTCTTACAGTTCTGGAGGATTACACAATCCTGCTCTATTTTCAGCGGCGGCTCCATGACCTGTTACAGCACATGCTGGAAAATATCTGTGCAACTGGAACACCAAACCACATTAATACTGCACATCTTCTGGAAAAGAAAACTAAGCACCACAATAAGATGTTGCTCTGCGGCTGCTAGGAGGTTTTTTAGTGTGTTTAAAGCAGTTCCCTTGAGCAAAAGCATACTTTTAGAAATCATATTACAGGAATAATATATGCTTAAGTGCGAACTGAATGTTATGTTTTCGGACACTTAATTGCACGTTATTTGCAATTAAATGAAAATGTATTATAGTTTAAATTTATATTAAATGCAATTATTTGAACTTGAAAAGTGCTTTTTATGCAATTTCAGAATGTCTTAAAGTTTACTCCTTCAAGCATTTATGGTAAACTAATATATACTTTTACATAATTTCTATTAAAACTTGTATGTCATGTACTTAAATATAGTTACAATTACATGCTTGTAATGAAGTTGCAATTTAAAACCTTTAAATGTAATTTTGAAAAACACTACGTGTGCTTTAGTATTAAAGTTAGCACATCAAAATAAGCGTACTTCTTTAAAGCATGACAAAAAATGATTAAAACAATGATTTTAAATGTACATTAAAGTAAAACTTTTAAAAGTGAACAGTCATGAAAGTGAACTCTCTTTAAGTACACTTATTTCATTACTGTTATTATTAATGAAACTGCAAGTAGAGTTTTTGGTAACACTTTATTTTGAGGAGACATAGTTACGTTACTACATGTAGTTACTATAGTAATAACAGTAAATTATGCACAACTACAAGTAAAAATCTGCTTTTTTTCATTATTAAGCCGCTGTTTCCTGTAAACAAGATGTTTTGAACTTTCTTTGATTCGTCCTGTGACTGAAGACAATTGATTCAGCAGCTGTGGGAACAAATCAATGTTGACTAGTTAAAATGTCAGTTTTTAGTGTGCAAACCCCCTTGAGATCCAATTATTAGACTTGTTTACCAAATCAGTCCTCACTAGAACTGCTGATAGTCATGTGATGAAACCTCCAGCACTATTGAAGTCGAGTGTGTGCGTAAAACAGGTGAAAAAATCCCTCAGACAGACGATGAGCCACATCTAGAGATCAGATGATTTTCCAAATGTCATTTTTACTTGAGAACACCCTAGCAACCATAAAGCATCATTGACAGTGTGTTTTGCATGGATAAATCACCATGCATTTTCTTCAAAAATGTAAATTTGTAATATTTCTTAGATTTCAAATGTGCATGTTACTCAAAAAGAAGCACATATGCATATTATCAATTGAAATGTTTCATACAAGTACGAATACAAACCAAAGATTTAACGGCATGCATGCAAGTTAAATCAGTGGTTCTCAAATCGATGTTCAATGCAAATAACTAAACACAACTAACCTTAAAATCATGTATAGCTGCTTAGCCAAATAAACCATATCTTTTATTGATGCCAAAAGTCATGTTTCCAGTCAAATTCCAGTCTACGATATCTCCTAATACAAAATGAACCCAATGTCTGTAGTCTGCTAAATCTTCTCATGTTCTTTGTGCATTCATAATGTTATTAATATTGCATATTTAGCTCAATCAGTTCATGCCACTATTAATAAACCTCCAGTTTGATTTCAAGGACATTTTAGGCACTTTTGTATGATAAACAATGTTGTGTTTGGTCTGCATCCCGAAGCAAAATCCTTCGAGAACCAGCCAAAGCTTGTGTTTGAGAGAAAGTGGAGGATTATGTTAAAGGTTCATAATGGGCTTTTCAATGATCATCAGTCAGAACGGACAGAAATGCATTATTAATCAAGCCGAGAGACAAGTGTTGCTGAAGAGTGCTGTAACCCAGCCCATCCATTACTGATCCTCATTTCCCATCAGCGTTCGGGACCGGCTTCATCACGGCGTCTGAGTTCACAGCTGCAGGTGCACATGATATAATCTAATGTGTGCCGAGAGACCTGGGAGCCATTTTCCACCGCACTGCAGCACGAGCACTGCCAGGAGACGAGGAAAGACTCCGGCAGGACCGGGCCAAATCAACACTTATTTCTGGCACTGGAACTAAGTGGATTTTGTGAGGCTTTCTGTCCCATTTCTAGAATAACTGGTGGGATAAGCACCATAGGGCTGAAAAGTCTTGGTTTTACTATAAAAAGCTCTGCAATTGTCCATAATGTTAGTGTCTGTGCTGAAACCCTTGGTAAGATAAAACAGCATAAATTAAGTGTGAATTTTGAGAGAAATCTTTAGCCTGGAAATCCAGACCCAAATCTGAAAGATTAATGGTCTGGCGTCGACTAATGAAACTCGGCCAGCTCGAGGGGCGGCACCAAGTATGCGTTTGAAAATCTCACTGCACGCAATTGGATAACACTACGACCAATCACAAGTTATCGCTTGGCTACTTAGCTACCGTATCCGGTCGGCAAAACAGCAAAAACGCCCTTCTTGCAAAGGAACGATTCGAGCGGCGTCTTCTGTTCCTCTTTTAGATAAAAAGCCAAGTCTAAAGGCCATTGCACACTGAGTCCGAAATTCGCATCCGAAATTTTCGCACGTTAAAAAATAAATACGACCTCACGTTATGTCAGTCACGCTTGCACACTGCCTCCGAAACTTTCGTCCGTCAAAAAAAAATTCGGATCAGGTTCGATTTTCTGCGTTTTTCGCATCCGTAGCAAGCATTTTGAATGGTGTTTTCACAATTCAGAGCCACCGTACAAGCGAACGACAAAAATATAAAATATAACCTGTATAGCTACAGCTGTTCTGTCTGCCCAGCGCTTCCGCCGGCCGTGTGTTTGTGTGTGTGTGTCTGTGTGTGTGCGTGTGCCAGTCTCTGTTCAGGATCGATTGGTTCACGGAAATTGGTGGAAATTGCTTGCAAAGCTTCAAACTGTTCCACTGACATTCTGAGGTAAATTTTAAATCGCTCGGGATAATTGCGCAAATCCTTGATAAGGGGGTGAAACTCCTTCCTCTCGGCGCAATCTCAGGATTGGATGGACCCAATATTTCCTCTTTCTTTTTCTCTTTTTAGAAGGAGGGCAACAAAATCATCCTCACTGCTTGACGAATCAATTTAGTATTTTTTGCGTTTTTTTCCGCAAAGGTTTAATAAATACGCATCGGACTCAGTGTGCAAGGTTTCTGTGCGTGACGAATTTTAAGGCTGACGAACACGAAAAAACGCATGCGAAAATTTCGGACTCAGTGTGCAATGGCCTTAACTCGTTCATTTTAGCGGCCAAAGCCGTTTCAAACAACTGGTGTTCATCCATAGCCATCTTGCAATGTTTACTAATGACTTAGACATCACAACGCTGTCGTCATCTCGTCAACCCGCCTATATCAGATAACCCGCTGTGATTGGTGCAGCTCAGATACAAGGGCATATTTAATGAGCATCATTACTCAACGCCAGAGTAACTCGCTGAGCAAATTCAACTTGTGCTCTCGCGAGAACTCTGGATTTCCAGGGTAAGAAATCTTATTAAACACCGGCAATTTCCAGAAAAGTTGAGAGATTTTGTAAAATGCAATAAAATCTGTGATTTTTTAATTCTCTTGAACCTTTATTTAACTGACAAAAGTACAAAAGAAAGATTTCCAATGTTTTCACTGATCACCATAATTGCACTGTAAATATAAACCAATTTTGACGGCTGCAACACACTTTTTATTCGTTTGGGAATTGAGGATATTAATTGTTGCAAGTTTGCAAGTGGAATTTTTGCCCAATCTCGCCTGATTTAAGAAATCTGCACAACAGTGCATTGGCATCATTGTCTGATTGTCCTTTTCATGATGGGCTGTACATTTTCAATTGGAGACTGGAGTGTAAAATGACTAAGAAACAACTCTGTTGTAGCACTTGCAGAATGAGGCCTGGCATTGCCTTGCTTCCCAGGAAAGATGTCATCAAATGGCACTGTATGTCTCTGTACAATACAAATATGTTTTCATGGATTCATCTGAACACAGCACACATTTCCACTGTGTTTTGGAAGTATAGCTTTCTCCTTGCGTAACAGAGATTCAATTTGCATTTCTTTGATGCATTGTCAGACTGTTAAATTCCCCCTGTAGTCAATAATTGTATCCATTAAAACTCATCTTTGATCACCAAAATGACATATTTAAGCATTTTGTACTTGAAAAAATGTCTTCATGCCTTAAAATATCTTGAGTGTAACTCGACACCCTTGCCTCATTTAGTATGTGCGGTTCTAGAATATGCAAATGAGCCCCGCCTCCACTCATTCAGAGATTCACTGGTTGACAATCACACGTTGATCTGATTGGTTACAAGGTAGTTTGTGACGTCAGAAACACCAGCGATTTCAAAGCGTGTTTTTGAGACTGTCTTTGCAGTTTTAAGGAGAAAATACTCAGCAATGGTGTCGACTTATGAATTTACACATGGTTTGTCTTAAAGCATGTTAAAAACATGACATACAAACAACATAAAAAACTTGATTTTCACCACAGGGGGACTTTAAGTGACAACGGTTTTCCAAAGTGCTCCTGAGCGCATGTGGCTGTAATTAACACAGTAGCATGATGGTTTCTCATGCAATGACGTCTTTCATATTCAACAGAGGCTTAACGCCTTTCCCTTCATGTACTGAGATTTCTCTGGATTCCCTTAATTTTTTCACAATAGTAAGATGGTGAAAGACCTAAATTCTTTGCAATCTTTCATTGAGAAGTGTGATTTTTAAGCTGTTAAGACGATTCTCTCATGAAATGTTTCCCATCTTTTATACCCAATCATGATACCCTCACCTTTTACCAATTCACCTGCATGGTTTCAGAACAGTTTAACTTGAATACATGTGAAATGCATTAGTGATGTTTACAGCAAGAATCAGTGCTACTGATGTAATTTAACTTCCGTTGCCTTTATATTGCCTACATCAATGCTCACTGGGTGATGTTTCACTCTTGTTTAATGCACTTGCATCTTTCGCTAGACACGAGTATAACATTTGACCAAACATAAGAAGATTCAGATACCTTCATCTAACATCCAAATCATTATCATGAGTCATGTGACCGGTCCCCGAGGATGATGCCGTCCCCGAGCATGCCTGCTGGAAAATGGTAATTAAAAGAGTAACAGAAGACAAAGCCGTGTTTGAAGAGAACAGGGAGTGATTTCCAGAGCAACAGGCCGATGGGAGGCTTTTAAAAAATAATAAGACACTAATCCCAAAAGATCCTCTATTAAACAGAACACAGAGGTCTGAGGCAGCGCTGCATGTTCAAAACAACACAACATATTATTTTATTTTTTTGGTATCTTACACAAATGTGATTTCCGCCGGAGTGAGTTATTTTAATTCCACTGCAAGTCACTCTCCACAGCAATGATTGCTTTAGCACGTGAAAATATGCCCGAGTAAATCGACTTGCATCAAAATCATTAATTATCAAATGTGTGATAAGCTACGCTCCCTTTAATGGATCAGGTGAGAGAAGCAGGTCAAAACAATGAAAGGCTGGAAAATAATAATAATAACAATAAGTGGATAGCTGGAAACAAGACAGCTTACCTGAAATAACTCCACAAAACGTAAGGAATGAATTCGCATTAATTGATGCATTTAATGTGTTTCATTGAATGTATATATATATACACACACACACACACACCAGCCACTTTATTAGGAACTTGCTAGTCCCCATTTTTGCCTTCAGAACTGCTTTAATTCTTCGTGGCACAGATTCAACAAGGTGCTGGACACATTGCTCAGAGATATTGGTCCATATTGACATGATAGTTGCTCCAGATTCGTCAGCTGCTTTTCCATGATGTGAATCTCCTGTTCCTCCACATCCCAAAGCTGCTGTATTGGATTGAGATCTAGTGACTGTGGAGGTCGTTTGAGTTCAGTGAACTCATCATGTTTGCCAGGTTGAGATAATTTTGAGTGTTATTCTGCTGGAAGTATCCATCAGAAGATGGTCATAAAGGGATGGACATGGTCAGCATGAATGCTCAGGACGGCTGTGGTGTTTAAACGAGGCTCAAGTGGTACTAAGAGGCCCAAAGTGTGCCAAGAAAATATCCATTAAACCATTGCACCTCCAGCAGCCTGAGCCGCTGATACAAGGCAGGATGGATCCATGCTTTCATGTTGTTTATGCCAAATTCTGACCCGACCATGAATGTCGCAGCAGAAATCCGGACTCATCAGACCAGGCAATGTTTGTGCCATCTTATATCGTCCAGTTTGTGTGAATTGTAGCCTCAGTTTTCTGTTGTGAGCTGACAGGAGCGTCCCCGGTGTGTTTTGAGCTGATGTAGCTCGTCTGCTTCAAGGTTTGACGTGTTCAGAGATGCTCTTCTGCAGACCTCGGTCATAACAAGTGGTTATTTGAGTTATTATGGCCTTTCTATCAGCTGAACCAGTCAGGTCGTTCTTCTCTGACCTCTGGCATCAACAAGGCATTTTCAGCCACAGAACTGTGAAAATCCCAGTAGATCAGCAGTTCCTGAAATACTCAGACCAGCCCGTCTGGCACAAACAAACGTCACGTTCAAAGTCTCTTAAATCATCTGTCTTCCCCATTCTGATGCTCAGTTTGAACTTCAGCAGATCGTCTTCACCATGTCTACATGCCTAAAGGCATTAGGTTGCCGTCATGTGATTGGATGATTAGGCATTTGCATTAATGAAGTTGAACAGGTGTACCTAATAAAGTGGCCGGTGAGTCTGTATGTCTGTCTATCTATCTATCTATCTATCTATCTATCTATCTATCCATCTATATCTCTCTCTCTATATATATATGTATAAGTGTGTGTGTGTGTGTGTGTGTGTGTGTGTGTGTGTGTGAGTTCATGCGCGCAAGTAAAAGTTCCATTATATCCTTCTATGGTAAAACAGGACATGGACCAAAATAGAGGCTTTATCAACAGGGAATTGAAGAGAATTCAGTGTATTTTTAATGGACTGCAGTGCAAAATATGTTTATATGTATATAAACCTTAAATCACTTAAGAACACACACCACAAACACATTCTTAATGTGAACCCCTAATATTGTGTCATTTGAATGTAATAAATGTCTTTCAATTTAATATCTAATATACCTTTTAAAGGTAGCTATTGTTGGAATAAATGCATAAATAAAAAGGTGTGTTGCATGTATAATTTTAGCATTTAACAACTAAATTAATTCATAACTGATGATTGTTATGGTTGAAAAAACAAACACTTTGAGCAGTGGAATCAATGCAAGCATCATAAAGTTTTTAATGCTTATTATTTTTATTTAACATTCATTTCAAAACCAAATGAACACAAAATACTTAATGAAAGTGTCAGCAAAATATAAAAATCAAATCTTAGTCACGTCATGTGTTCTTCAAACAGTAACGTTTAAACACTGAAATGTTGTGAAGATGAACATCAGTTTGATGATAATTGCCACATAAAGTACAATTATACCTGCTAATCTAGCAAATATGTTCAGCTAGTAAACATTCTTGCAGTCTTTTGTAAAACAAAATAATTGAATCTGCAAGGACTGTAAACGTCCTTAATGTTGAATTAGATAATAAAACCAAACAAAAGGTTTTATTTCTGGTAACCTTTCAGATCATCCATACAAAATAAAGTGCTAATAAACATACTTGAACGATCCTTGTGAACTATCCACACAAAATCCCATGACACGTGTGCTTGTGAAGTAGATCAGCATCTGTCAGGTTTGATTTCATTGACGTAAATGAGTTCTGATGAAGATTGCTACTAGGTTAGTCTGTTAGTGTGCTGTATAAATGGGTTTGTTCTGCTAAACTTCATGAAGTTACACATTCAAGTTGTTTGTAGTGCTTTCAGACTAAAGCCCCACCAAACCACCAAAAAAACTGGGTTTGGTGGATCAGATAAAGGTTAACTGTGCGTTGAAGCATTAACAATCTACGAGAAGATAAACTAATCAGAACGTCACTGCCAACCAGCGTTTTCAACGCTCAGCATCCAATAAATGACAAACGTTCCCAATTAAATATTCCAAACACAGAAGGTTAAAGAGTCTAAACTCACTGAATCAGAGTCATGTTTTCGTTCTTCTGTTTTGGTTTTAGTGCATGAAGTTTCGCTCCAGATGTGAGTCACATCATTTCCATCTAAACAACTTTCCCATTCTCTCTTGCCTGGAATAAAAACAGAGACATTTATTTTATTTTTTCCCCCAAATCACGCAGCCCTAGTTTATTATAAAAGAGGCAGAAATAGAGTGTAGTGTTGCATTTAAACACTTTAAAACTGATGTAAGTGTGCTCTTTACTTCACAGGATGAATATGTGGCCTGGTTACATATATAGTGCTGCTTCCTAGGGTATTTCTGAAGCACTTCAGCTCGATAATGGAGTTTCAGTGGGCCGCTAAATCCTGTGAGGTGGGACACTTCAAATCTGCAAGTCAAATGAGGATTGATGCTTTAATGCAGCACACTCACCATATCAGCGCTGGTGTTGCGGTCGGGAAGAGCGTCGCCCGGATCCAGATTCAGGACAGACAGACTCGAGTCCATCAGTTCTTCTGCGAGAGAGAGAGAGAGAGAGAGAGAGAAAACACACACACACACACATGATCTCACTGAAAACACAAGGATGCACAACCTCCCAAAACCTGCTGTGCATCGCAATCATTTGAGTTTATAACAGAGTGCATTTACGTCCGAGTTGGTTCCGGAAGTATTGTTTCCTGTTCATTTTTTCCATAGGGATTAAAAAAAGTCTTTGTTAAAGCGTTATAAATGACAATCGAATAAAAAAAAAAAAAAAAAAAAAAAATTAAAAGTTGATTATCTCTATTGAATATATATATATATTTTAAGTTTAATATGTATATGGAAACATATTACTTGTTCTGCTCAACAAGGCTGCATTTCTTTGATCAAAAATACAGTAAAAACAGTAATACTGTAAAAAAGAAATTAATACTTTTTGATAGACATTTATGAAATTAATAAATGTTACAAAAAAAGTTCTATTTATAATAAATGCTGTACTTTTGAACTTTCTATTAATCAAAGAATCCTGATTAAAAAATCAGTTTCCATAAAAATATTGAGCAGCACAACGGTGTTTAACATGAATAATACTGAGAAATGTTAGTAAAAATCATCATATTAGAATGATTTCTGAAGGATCATGTGACACTGAAGACTGGAGTAATGATGCTGAAAATTCAGCTTTGATCACAGGAATAAATTACATTTTACTATATATTCAGATGGAAAACAGTTATTTAAAATTGTAATACATTTTCCCTGTTTTTACTGTATTTTTGATCAAATAAATGCAGCCTTAAGCCTTATTTATAATAGTCCTTTGCGATTGTTGCTTGTCAGACTGTACGAACATGATCATCGCTGTAAGCCAGGGATGGGCAACTTCGGTCCTGGAGGGCCACTGTCCTAAAGAGTTTAGCTTCAACCCTAATCAAACACACCTGAACAAGCTAATCAAGGTCCTCAGGATTACTAGAAAATTACAGGCAGGTGATTTTTTTCAGGGTTGGAGCTAAACTCTGTAGGACAGTGGCCCTCCAGGACCGAAGTTGCCCATCCCTGCTGTAAGCCATGTCACACTGCAAGATCTCAGGTGTCATTAATGTTAGACTGTACGAGAGTAAAGACGCGTTAAAAACTGACACACGCAAGAAAACGTTTGTCTGAAGTTTTACATCAATCAATGACGCGTTCAGTGACAGTGAGCTGTGTTACACGCGGGATTGAAGCAACGGTGGCTACAAAGAAATTTCTAACGTTAATTTTGGTCACGGCTTGTCTTGAAAAACTAAGAATTTCATCTGAGGTAAAATTTGATCTCAACGGTCATTAATCGGCTGTCGGTGAACATGTCAAACTAACGATGAAAGACTTCAGATTTTAGCCTGTATGATCAGAGGATTCTTTTAGGATTTGCTAAACTTGTCTCAGACGGCAAAATCACACAGTGTGCACTCGGCTTTAGAGAAATCAAGAGACTACTTTCAAAGACATTAAAAAACCTTAATGTTGCCAAAATTTTGACTTGTTTATACATTATCATTTATATACATTTATACAAATATATACATTATCTGAACATATTTTGAAACACTAAACGACTGACCCAGCTAGCAAAAAGTCGTCTATTAGACGCTGAATAGACGTAAATCTTCAACGTCTAATTACGACTTTTCACCATTGAAAATAGGTCGATCTTCAACGTCTTGATGGAATATGTAAAACTCTTTAAATTTATTTGAGATAATAATGAACATGGTTTGGTAGTTTGTTTTTCTCCGTTATTTTAGCATGTATAACAGACTTATCCTGTCTTAGATGATCAGTTGAAAACACGTAGTCAAACAGTCCGGCCGAAACTACTTAGTTGAAATCACGTCGTAAACCAGTCCAAGGCGGACCGACTTATTTTCAACCATATTTCAATGTTGAAATACTGGGGAGGCTAAAATTTTAAAACATGTTTTGATATCCTCCAAAAGGATGGAATCATAGTCTGAAGCTAAATCTGCCTGTGCCCATCGTACACTATATGAGATTTTCTGTGATATTCGTCAACCCAAAATCTGAAAACTGGCACAGACTCTCAGCAACTATTGTTGACTCATCTAGACTGCAAATCTGAGCAAAAGTGGTGTAGTGTATTCCAGTCTTGGAGCAAGTTTCACACAGGCAGTAGGCGCGTTTCCATTACAGATTTGCGCAAAACTTTTGCGATTTTTTCTAAATGTCGACAAAAAACTATTGCGAAATGACGGCGTTTCCATTGACCGATGTTATGCGACTAAAACTTAATTTTTTCCTCTCGCGATAAGTAAAATCATTCCAAAAATCATGGCAATGGATGTTGGTAGGTTTATGTATTATATCCCAGCCACTGCACTGGCCATTATTATTAATCGAAGGAGATTTATGTGTGTATCCAGCATTAATGGTAAGGAACGACCCTTATTATACTTGAGAGCGGCACATATGAGGAGTTTCTGGGTGTTTCTCCCTCAGATCTGCGTTGAGGTCTTGATTGTGGCATTTATTTGAGGTTTAGAATCCAGTATTCCTGTCATTCTTTTGTCGTTTATGAGTTTAATAAAGAGCTCTGTCTCGTATTCTGTCCAAACACACCGCCTCATCTACATCAGGTGACTGTAAATGCACAAAAACTGTTTCCATTGCAGTTTTGCGAAATATTTCGTTTTCGAATTGCCTGAAAAACCTCGTGATGCAAGCGGGAAAACTTTTTTGCGATAAATGGGAGTTTTTGCGAAATTGACGTGTTTCCATTGGCCGTATTTTCAATTTGCAATTTCAATTTGCGCAATTTGAAGGGTAATGGAAACGTAGCCAGTGTTTCGTACCGTTTCCTCTAGAAGAGCAGCTCTTGCCGTGTTCAACGGGTTTGTTCTCGTCCGGTTCTGCTGATATACAAACATCTGCAGGTTTAGGACACGATGGTTCAGTCGCACTTCCTTCAGTTGCTGGATTCAGTTCTGTGAGTTTTTCCTGTTCCGGAGATGGAGGTTTTATCTCTTTCTGGATACATTCGCTGTCATCTTGTGCCGATGTTTGTCCGTCGTCTTCAGCAGGGATGTTCGTGATCAGTGAGGCCGCTTGCAGAGCACTGGTCTCGGTTTCTGACTTGTTCTTGTCATGGTTCTCAGAAAAGCGGACCTTTTTCTCAGTGGCCCTCAGAGAAAGAGACTCCGAATGAGCAATTTCTGTATAAACACGTCCATTCTGGTCCGCCGTCCCATTGGAGGTCATGGCACTGATTGTTTTCATTGACTCTTCAGACTCACATGACTTTGTGTTTTCAATGTCAGTCTCTGGATTGACGCTCTCAGGAGCACAAAGAGCGTCGAGCTCCTCTAAAAACTCCTGCAGACTGCTGTCTGGATAAACCTGGCAGAAATCAACCAACAAATACATGTATTAAAAAAGACTATGAAATATTAAAATCTCTTTAACCTCAAAATTTCAAGAAAACAAAGAGACCGATAATCGGTTTTACCGATATTTATGATAATGGTCTGTCTTATGTGCAAATCTCAAAACACACACAAGATGACGCCTTTTATCGGTGGATCCCATATTACAAAACCGATTTTCAATGATGGAAAAATGCTTGAATATCGGTTTTGTAATATGGGATCCACCGATAAATGTGTGTTTTGTGATTTGCACACAAGACAGACCATTATCATAAATATCGGTTCTGGATATCGATTATCGGGCACATAGACATGCAAATAATATCCAGAAGTTACCCCAAAAATTTTAAATAAAAAACTATTTGAATTTATATTTAGGAGTATTAAAATATATTTTATTGTGAAATTATTTTCATAAAAATTAAGCACATTTTCATCCCATAATGTTTATTACTGTGGCAGTAATAATGACCATAATAAAAAGCACCTGCAAATGCTCCTCCTGCTCTTTAGCATCCCACCTGAGGGCAAAATGAAGAAATAATTTACAATCTTATTTATGATTTTAAAACAACTCCTTGTTATCATACAGTAAATGGACATTAATTTACTCATTCAACACGATAATTGTTTAAAAATTTTAATTGTTTAAAAAATCAAATGTTTTGAAATCAAAGATATTGTGATATAGAATTTAAAGTAACGTTTACTTCAGTAGAGATATGGCCACTACCATAAGCAGACCAATATTACTCCTCTTATAATAGCTTTGGATTGGCCATGCCGTGGTTTCCCACGTACACTTATCTAAAGTAACATTACATTAAAACAGAGATAAGATACACCCCAGATTTAGGTTGGTCAAACAGCATCTGCTGCCCTCAACGGAAATTCACTTTTTGTCTTTACAAATCCAAGTACACTTGAATTAGTGCCAAATATCTTGCGGTAACATATGAATCCGATTAATCTACTTGGGAAAACAATTTCAGAGCAAGTCAGAATAAGATCAAATGTTTACAATTGTATTATGTCAGGTAAATGTATCAAGCCAATTTCATAATCAGTTCAAAGATAATCAATACAATAACATCAAAATGCTCAGATGTAAAGAGTAAAAGATGTAGGCTAAACCTGACATTTAGAAAAATACATAAAGCTGAAGTCTTTGAGGCCCTTCAACATTATTGGCTGATCTGAGTTACAGAATCGCGCGCTGAACCCTCTTCAGCATCTCCCTAAATACTCAGACCAAGGCAGAAACCTCTTTTCAAATGTAAACATGAGTTCACAGTGGGAATTTGCATTAATCACCGTCCCAGACTTACTGGGGACAGAGGTTGATTTACATGGGGGCACACCCACAGCAGTTAACAAGATATATCTAAACTCTCCACACCTTATTACCTTTTTGGTTTACTTCTGTGGGAATGAGACCTTTGTACCAGTCGCACTGAGACATTTCAAATGATACCAAACATGTATAGTGTTGTATGATAATTGTTCACATTAAACCATATAGATGTTTGGGTGAATTTAAGCATGAGAGAGAAGGAACGGGGGAATGGGGGGTCAAGGGAAAGAGATGTAGATTAGGAGGATGCTTAGGTGAGACTTGCATCTCGAATGGTGATGCTAGTTTCACAAGAGAGAGTTTGAATGTTAATTTCCAGAAAGGTCCTTTTGTCTTCTCAGGGAGTGGTCGTTCCTCAACCAGACTACCCGGCATTTTCTAATTTCTCAAGTCTCACAGGACCTTATTGTGAAGTTTAACCACAATTTATCCCATCTTCTATAACAGCATCACAATATCTTCTGATTACCAAAACATTTATTTGGGCTTTTTGTTCAATTACTGTGTTTAATGAGCAAATGAATGTGCGTTTACTGTATGATAACAAGGAACTGCTTTGAACTTAATGAGATTTTAAAAGATGAATTGTATCATTATAAATCATCCGGTCATGTGATCGGATGAGTTTGTGGTTGAACGTTAATGCTGAGTGGGAGTGGAAATGCTCATAACCATAAATCCCTCTGAAAAGCATTTCCCATCATCCTTTGAGTCTGTGTTAATGGATTTGAGGTGAAATGTGGCAGGATGTTACTGTAAACGGTTCAGCACTTTAACAATTCAGTATGAGGTCAGTTTACCTCCTCGCTCGACCCGTCAGACGGTCTTTACCCTTCGCTTTACTCCCCACCACTGGGACACTTTTCCCCTTCTTGTCAGACGCTTTGTGTCGAACTAGAAAATCAACATAATGCAGAATGTGACGTCAACTTGACTACCAGTTTATAATCTTTAAAGTTTAAAATGTATAATAAAGTTTTGAATATTATTAATCACACAGTGCCACAACACAATACATTTTTATATTATTTTTCCAATGAAAACTGAGCTTTAATTTTATTGCAGTGTATTGAACGGTCTATTAAAGAGAAAATAATATAATATAATTAATATAACATAAAAATCATTAATAATATACACATGACACATGCTAGAAAATGTACTTGGAAAAAAATGAAACATGGAAAAACAAATTATGAATCAACAAATGGATGAATTATAGTTATGATTATATCACAGAAAAGACTTTTAGAATTTATAAACTTTATTCATTCATATTTTGTTTTTCCATGTTTCATTTCTAATATCAATTCACAAAGCTTGTTTTTTTTCCATTTTAATTTTCCTGGATTCCATTTTAATGATTACATTGAATTTTAATAATCAAAAAGGACGTGTAATCAACTGAATTCACAAAAGTTAAACAATTTAATAATTCACAAAAATTTTAACAATAATAACGCCCTACGAATTGTTTAATTTTTTCAGAAATTTGTTTCGGTGTTTTTAAAGCGTCTAATGAAAACTGAGCTTGAATTTTATTGCAGTGTTTAATGTGATATGTCATAACTGCCTATAAAGAGAATATAAAAATATAATTAGTGGTATATTATACACATAAAACATGCTAGAAAATGTATAAGGAAAGAAATTAAAGACAGTTTGAAATATGATTGTATTTCCCATTGTACAGAAATGATGTTGCTTTTCGAAATCATGAACGTTATTTATTCATAATTTGTTTTCCACGTTTCATTTCAAACATCGATCTACAGATTCCAATCCATCAAGTATTCCAAAGGTTTGAGAACAACTCATCAATATCATTCAATTAATTTCTAGACCAAGAGTTTTTGGCTTTACGCACCTCTGGATTCTTCTGATCTCAGATTTCCTCTTCTGCCATTTTGACCTCCTATAAATCAAATATAATTAACCCAGAAATACAGTAATTACACACAACATACGGTAAGATCCGAGAAAATAATAAATATACCATTTGCTCCTTGATTAGTATCTCGATCTCAGCTGTAAATGGGTTTCATCTGAAAATTAAAACATTCACCTCTGTTTGACGTTCCTCCATGTTCCTTTTCAGAGAACCTACAAATAAAACATATTGGAAAAAACACACGCCGCAACTGAACATCAACACAAAATAATCACTGACAATTCCAAAAACATACCATGCAAATCAAGCTCAATGTGCCACTACAAGTGCATGTGTTAGTTAGCTTACAGAAGCATGCATTTTAGTGCTGGCACTGACTGGTTTATGATGGTTATTGGTGCAGATTTAGATTTCTGGCTACCAGATGGAGCTGGTTAACCAATTATTTTTAAACAGTAGTAGTGTCTGGACAGGAGACTCTTCTTTAGACTTTAGAGACCTCTTTTTCTTTCCATAACTTTTTAAAATGACAATTTCTTTCTTGATTTTGGAGTTAAATATGATCTGGATATTTCTTCATGAGATTTACCCAAACAGAACTTGAATCCAGGGATGATAGTTGGCTGGAAAAATAGTTCTGACATGAACACTTGTACTGGACGTTCACTGATCATGTGTTTTACCTCCAACAAAACAGCTTCGCTGCCCTGAACAGTCTCTAGTGTTCGTAAACCCTCCCAAATAAGGCAAGGCATTCAAAGCACCCTAAAAATATCCTCTTGTCCCCATCCACTCAATAGGGAAGATTATTTATTTCAGAGGAACCCATATGAAACACTGAGGACTTCCAGACACTTGTTAACATTTGGCCTGAAGTCTTGTTTGTGGTACGGCATGTTCAGGTTTGTGAGGACTCACTGTTGGTGACCACACACACACACACACACACGTTCGTTTCACTAGAGAAGACATTGCATAGACTTCCATTGATTTTATATCAGGTTAATGATATAACCCATACCCCTAAACCTACACATCACAGAACATAATAACATAAAACATGGTGTTTGACCAGTTGTGCACACAACCACCCAATAATGGCAAAAATCCACCCACTCCTTTATTTAATCCCCATAAATAAGTAGTGTCTCAGAATAAGCTGTTTGCAGTTTCTATGCAATATGACGGCACATATGTTTAGGCCCCACCCACAACTGCTGACGGACTCCGCCCTATTAGCATAGACTCCGCCCCTCAGCGAGCTGTACACAGTCCGCCATGTTTATCTCCTCGCCAGAGCATTCAAGTAAGCAATGTGTTCTTATTAAAGCTACTAAAGTTGTTCAGTCAAGAGCAGTGAGTGATTTTCAGTTTTTCTTTTGTTGTTTGATTCATATTAACAGCATATATATCAGTAAATACTGTATATCACGCTGCTTTCACTTAAATACACAGATCTGATAGACGTATGCGTTTTCTTTCCCTGCTGTTTATGTTCACAGACATACGTGAACTTTGCAAATACACACAAGGTTATGTCAAAAACACACAGTTTAAGCTCAATAAGACGTGAAAGAGAACTTAGTTTAATACTCACGGGACGCTCCATCTGACAGCCAGCTTTGAGCGCTCAGAAAACCCATATTTCAGAAGTTTGGATTGATATGGCTTTATGGCATGCTGTTAATAAACTTTCATGATGATGAAGAACTGAAATGTCACGTGAGCGTGAACACGGTAGAAATGATGATCAAAACCAAACAGATGATTTAGTTTTTGTCAGAGTATCCGAGGCACGAGCTGTAAAGGCTCCGCCCTCTTCTGGAAAGAGGGGCGGGGAGCAGCAGCTCATTTGCATTTAAAGATACATGCACGAAAACAGCATGTTTTTCCTTCCACTCAAAAATGCATTAACAACAAGCTGTACTAAATGATCTGTGGGGTATTTTGAGCTGAAACTTCACAGACACATTCTGGGGACAACTGAGACTTATATTACATCTTGAAAAAATTGGCATAATAAGTCCCCTTTAAATAAAAAGCATGTTTTGGCAGATTTAAAAGACTTTTTAACTAGTGAGGACCAATAAAATATCCTCACTAGTCAGTTGTCATAATATTTAACTACATAAGTGAGGACAGTTGGCCCTCACAAGTATAACCTTCAGTACAAGTAGAACAAGTATAGCCAAACCTTCTCTCTCTCACACTCTCACACTCACACACACACACACACACACACACACACACACACACACACACACACACACACACACACACACACACACACACACACACACACAGTCACAAAGCCTTTGTGCTAAGAAAACCCTTAGTTATGAAGGGTTAGTGATGAAAAATGATGAAGATGAACATTTATTTATGTAAAGAGTCCAAATTGCTTTCATGTTGACCATAACCATGTAGTAATGTTATGGTGATCATTTATATGAATGCATATGCACTATAAAAACATTTACAAAAAAAAACTCAATGTGGTGTAAATCTACATGCTGTGGAATAAATATACTGAATTTCTGCTACAAACAGAAGACAAAGACTACATGACCTTTTTACTTCTAATAATCCACATCACATTTAGTTCATAGTCTAGTGCCGTTTGATTCAATTACTTGAATTAAAGTCATCCATGTCTCATGACCTCACTGAATCAAGACATTTGACCTTAAAAAGCCCAAGAGACGTGATTCATAAACTTTCCCTGAAAACAACCTCAGTTTTAACAGGCAGAGATATATGAAATTGAGTTAATGTTATTTATACTTGTTCCCACTCAAGTTCTAGTTCTTCTACATCAGCTCATGTTTAATCAAACAAATGAAGCAGATCAGACTTACACAGAGGATCTGGCAAGACGTCTTGAGCAGTTTGGCATCTAAGACACTAGTCATCTATAGCCAAATATAGTCATCTGAGCAAAAACAAGGACCTTTTATAACCTCTATGACATTAAACAAGAGTCCAGCTCACTGATGTGGGCAGCGAAAAGGTCAAAGATCATTCATTAAACCCATTTTCCTTCCATAATGTGACATTTCTCAGAGTGAGACAAGATTTTTAAGTTAGATCTGAATGTGAGTTTGAAGTGGATTGTGCACCTCCACATTTCCCAATGGTGACGCGTCTTTTTCACAGCTATCATTATTTGATATTATTGCTTTAAATGTAGACAGTAACAAGCAAATTACTATATAAGTATAGGCAAGATTTTAGAAAGGCTGCAGAATCTATTGGCTACTTCTTGTAGGTACAACAGTGACCTAAAACATTAACAGTTATTCAATTACATGATTCCTCTGTTGAGTTTTTGTTGCGAAATTTATTCGGCAAATGTGTTTCCATCATAGTTTATATGGTCTTCTAATGGAATAAAAAAGTATCTGCCTCAAAAAAATGGTATGCATTTTAAGATTTTGTGCGCAATTTGTTGTTGTTGTGCAAGATCTCAAAATTTGCAAAAAAACACGTGGATGGAAACAGCTAACGACTAAATAGATATTTGAATATTGGTTAGGAATGCATGATATATTAGCCACCATATCGGCCGATATATCAAGATAATATTTCAATGTTATTGTTATCGGCCCGATAAGAAAATTTGGCTGATATATTAAAGCCGATAAATAATTTCTTTCAGCGGCGACACTTCAGATGCGCACTGTTCATCATGATGGTTTTGAATTGTTTGAAATATGATTGGAATCACTTCAAACGGGAAAATACAGTTCAGTGCAACATGTGCAGCGCAAGTCTGTCATATCGGCTACATGAAATTATAATGAGAACATTATCAGTAACCAGGCTCTCAAAAATTTTATAAAAAAAAATGGATTTAGATTTTTCAGCAAATATGTCAGTTATCGGCTTTCAAATATAAAGAATTATCGGTTATCAGTATCGGTTAAAATTTCATATCAGTGAATCCCTACTATTGGTTAACATTAAGGGCCCTTTAACACCTACCTTGTTTGGTCCGGGTTTTCGGACTTTTCAGTTTGATCCGAATCAAAATTACAGGTGTGAAACCTCCCCCGGACTACTGTCCGGACCAAACAGACGAAATTTGGTCAGACGAAAAGAGGTAGTCTCGGTCCGGATCAAACTGAACAAAGGTTTGGTTCGTTTCTAGTGTGAAAGCATTTTCTGTATGGTTCAGACTTTCAGACCATTTACAGGAAGTTCCGGTGG
Organism: Vimba vimba; assembly: GCA_022828995.1. Taxonomy (NCBI): domain Eukaryota; kingdom Metazoa; phylum Chordata; class Actinopteri; order Cypriniformes; family Leuciscidae; genus Vimba; species Vimba vimba. Next base: position 33,571,651 of record CM040836.1, on the reverse strand, counting down.
TTCCCGCAGGATTGCTTGCTCTTCTCCTCCTTTCCTGTCGGCGACCATAAAATGTTCGCACAACGAGGACGTTCATTTGGCGAATGTGAACTAGCCTCGAGTATACAGTACCAGTCAAAAGTTTGGAAACGTTACTATTTTTAATGTTTTTGAAAGAAGTCTCTTATGCTCATCAAGCCTGCAGTAAAAAAAAAAAAAAAAAAAAAAAAGTAATATTATGAAATATTATTACAATTTAAAATAATGGTTCTCTTTTTTAATATACTTTAAAATGTAATTTATTTTTGTGATGCAAAGCTGAATTTTCATCAGCAAGTACTCCAGTCTTTGGTGTCTTATGATCCTTCAGAAATCATTCTAATATGATGATTTATGATCAATGTTGGAAACAGTTGTGCTGCTTAATATTTTTTTTATAACCTGAGATACTTTTTTCAGGATTATTTGATAAATAAAAAGTTAAAAAGAACTGTATTTATTTAGAATAGAAATCTTTTGTAACAATATACACTACCATTCAAAAGTTTGGGAACAATAACTATTTTTTTTTTAAAGAAATTAGTACTTTAATTCAACAAGGATGCGTTAAATTGATAAAAGGTGATGGTAACGATTTATAGTGTTAGAAATGTTTTTATTTTGAATAAATGCTGTTTTTATGAATAAATGCTGTTAACGTTTTACTCATCAATGAATCCTGAAAAAAGTATTCCAAAAAAATATATTAAACAGCACAACTGTTTCCATCATTGATAATAACTGAGTATCAAATCATCATATTAGAATGATTTCTGAAGGATCATAAGACACCAAAGACTGGAGTACTTGCTGATGAAAATTCAGCTTTGCATCACAAAAATAAATTACATTTTAAAATATATTAAAAAAGAGAACCATTATTTTAAATTGTAATAATATTTCATAATATTACTGTTTTTTTATTTTTTTAACTGCAGGCTTGATGAGCATAAGAGACTTCTTTCAAAAACATTAAAAATAGTAATGTTTCCAAACTTTTGACTGGTACTGTAGTTGTTGCTGCAGGGAGTAATGCCGTAATAATAACAGTATAGTGGCAACGATATGCGTCTGTTCATTCATTCTTGTCAAAGTTACCCGCCGAATTGACATCACGCTGACGTCAGACGCACATCCGTTTACAAACCATTCAATGTCAAGATGCAGCCTATATAGATGATGACGACAGGATGCAAGTACGTCATGTAAAGTTCTTTAGTGCGCTCGCATAATTGCAATGTGAAACCAAACCAAAACTAACCGAATGTATAAAATGTATCAAAACATGAACTTTGGTTCGGACCTCGGTGCGGAAAACGCCCTAACATTAACCAACAGCACACATGGCCTAGGTGACATCAGCCAAAAATGAAAGCCATTTCAAAAGGTTTTCTGATAATTCTATGTAGCATTAAAGTTAGGACAAATCAAAGATACGAGTGAAGCATCTGAACTCATGGATCTGAAGGTGTCAGTAAGACAGCAGACACAGAGACGATTCAACAGCTGGAATTTATGTAAGAGGCAGTTAAACATGCAAAACAAACAAAAAAAAAAACGAACAAAGAAGAATTCAAACTGAATCAAGGTGCAAACTAAAGCAACACAGGTTAGTTTCTCTCACGTCAGAACAGAATTGAGGCGCTTGCGTCTGGCTTACATCAGATCGGCTTTATCCATGTCCCAGGCTCTCCTCCACTGGCCTTTGGCGTTTTTGTGCCGGGCCACGCGCTCTCGGTCGATCTCCTCGCGCTCCTTCTTCCATCGCAGGTACTCAAGATGTTCTTCCTTAGATGTGATGCTCAGGTCAGCGATGGCCTCAGAGATCTAGGAGATCATTTGAGTGTCAAATACAGAACAAAATATATCCAATTTGTTTCTATCTCTTACATTTTAAATTTAAAGGGATTTTTTCCTTGTTCATCTTTCTTTAGTGTGTAATGTTCTTCTCTATATCAGTGTCAGTGTTTCTGAACTCCCTGAAACGCCTCCATTATAGTCTTGAGTTTCTTCCGGGAACGAACACGTCACAATATTCCTCATTTAAATAATTAATATGCAAAATAAAGGGGCGGGGCCTGGTTGAGTTAGTTAGTAGTGTGTTAAACTGGCGGTTATGGTAAGGGGCGGGACATTTCCCAAACACACTCGAAGCGCTCGACCAATCACAACACACTGCTCCAGCCGACCAATCAGAGCACAGTGTGCTTTTCAGAAGGAGGGGACAGGAGACAGGAACTAAACAGAGCGTTACTGACAGACTGGGAAGAGAGGAGCTGCAACAATGGAGAATATGGAGGAAAATAATGTGTTTTTAACATTCAATCCTGAAAACCTGTTCTAGTAGAGCCCAAAATCAACATCAAAACCTTCAAAAAGGGCATAATAGGTCCTCTTTAATATTGCTTATTCCACAGCCAGACGTATTTTAACCATGTTCATACTTTTTATTAAATGTAATTGCTTTCACAATGATTATTCATTATAATATATGAAAATAGATGAAAATACTTAATAATAAGCTATTACGTGATTTTTTTCTGAATGCAGAAATCTGCAGTTTGTCTGTCAAATGCACGTGTAAACGGTCTAATTTGACAGATGAATTTGTGACTAATTACTATTAAGTCTGACTGACCAACACAAAGATTCAGAGCAGCGCCATGACAGGAGTGAAAGTGAGGCTGTGAGGGACAGACGTGCCGTGTTTTCAATGGCATCCGCTGTAAAAAACTGTATAAAGCTCCTAGATTACGTACAATTTTCCACAGCTTATATTGTTGGGAGTTTGTCAACTGAAATTTCTTGGAAAGATATTTTTCCAGTGTTTCATGAGCAGAACAATCCAAAAACACATTAAATAACAGTACAGCCCATTGAAGAGATGCATGTCTGTCCCTCACAGCCTCGCTTTCATTCCCATTAAAAATCAAAGATGGCGCTGCTGTGAATAAGGTCTATTCCCTCCCTTTTAAAAAGCTGATGAATAATTTAGCTGTCCTAACAACATGATTAGTGGCATTTGAACATTTTGTGTGCGTTTAATTTAATATGCGTATGTGAGCGATGGAAACACTCTCACCGGGACACCGTGAGATCCTACACATCGACTCCACTGATCTCGTCCTGCGTCCTCCTAAATAAACACACAGATGAGAGAGAGACAACGTTACTGAAACCTCAGTGTAAAGGTTTGTTACAGATCAATATTTCAAAAACAGTGATTCAACAGCTGAAGTTTACTGTTACTGGTGCATATACACACACACGCAACAGGAATATTTAGAAGGGGAGTGGGGTAAGATGTGACGCCTGAATCTGACCATGGCTGCGTTCCAGTCCCCTTTTAGACACACACTTGAGAACCTCCCTAAGCACTTCCCCTCGGGGGAATCCCTGTCGCCATTTTTGAAGTGAGTTCCACTTCGTTTATATGGACAGACCCTCGATTTTGACCTAGGGAGCAAGTCAACTTCATATGTACACTTGGTCACCGTGATTTTGCCAAGCAAGACATGTTCCTGGATCAACATATTTTGTTGATCCTTGAATAACATTCCTGTCCCAAGATTTAGTCCTTACCCTATCCCTACCCCTAAACCTAACCTTACCCATAACTTTTCCCTAAAATCAGAGGGAAATGACCGGTGAATAACACTGATGTTGAAGCACCTCACCCTGGTTCTAAGCCTAAACTTGACATAAACTGTAAACTTGTCCCTCAAATCTGATTGGTTGATTGTAAAGTTGTTCCAGGATCAACAAAGATGTTGGTGAAATCACGTTCACCATGTACACTTCAGGCAGCTCCATATACCACAATGCAACACGATTGTGACGTCAACGCATATTGCGTTTAATTTACCCCACCACTAACAACTCTATGATATATTAATTATTTAAAAATATATATTTAAACAACTCAAACACACCTACATATAGAATGCTGCATTAAACAATTTCGTAAGGGAAAATAAATAAATAATAAAATCAACCCAATAGTGGATTCTAAGTGATCGAGGGCTTAGCTCGTTCCAGTTCAGCCTATTGCAAAGGTTCCGCCGGTAGTGGGCACTCGTGCAACGTAAACAATGACGTACATCCGAGTGAACGAGACGGAGAGAAGTTAGCAGCCTATGTCACCATTTAAAACAAGCACATGACACACACTAGCAGGGATGCGCTGCCCTCATGTGGATAAACACAAGCAGTGCACTTGCTTTAGAGACGTCATCATCATCATCATCATCATCATCATCACAGCTTCTAGATCTGTAGATCTATGCATTAAAGTTCAGGGCTGGATATGACAAAGCCATGAGACACACACACACTGGACTTCATCTGTAAATCAGTAGGGTCTCATCATACAATCTCTAGAAACCTTACAACGGTAGAGTTTTGAAAGTGTGGCATTAAATAAAGCGGTTCTCAACTACTGGGCTGTGACCCGGAAATGACTGATAAATTCACAGACAGCAGAGAAGAAACAAGGATAAAACGCACTTAGTTGTGTGTAGTTGGGATAGTCAAATAAATACTAATTTTAATAACTAATTTTATACGGTATGAGAAACACTTCCCATTTCATTTGATGTTGACGTCAAAGCGTGCAAATTAAACTCTACTGTATTTACAGCACAAATTCATCCATCACATTAGTCAAATGAAGTACGTCAACGTGGACAGGTTGTGCGACAGACAAAATTCAATACAAAATCATCTGCAGTGAGAATAAACAGAGGTTTTTGCTGAACACATCATGGTTTTATGTGGTGAAGCATTAAAATTCAACATTTATAAACCAAACTACTAATTTTTCATATTCAGCGTGTCATGTTAATAATGCTGTACACTTTACAATAAGGTTTAATTTGTTAACATGAACTTCAAATCATTTCATGTTAATATCATCATTTATAAATACATGTATTTGCTAACATTAGTTAATGCTTCTGTGAACTAGCATGAACATTTTTATTAACTTAATAAGGTTAATAAATGCAGCATAAATATATATTGCTCATTGTTAGTTCATGCAATGTTAACAAATGTGACCTTTATTGTAGTGTTTTTCCTGAAGCAAAACCAGCAGAGAAATGCTGTCCTGAAGAGAAACACACACTACTGAGACAGAACGAGACTAAAACACACACCAAAAGTGTCTCAAACTGGCACGTTGCCTCTGCACTCACAATAAACCAATTCAGAAGAAAGATACAGAAGAACTGTATGGATAATTATGATCGCAAACAATGAGCTGAGAAAGAGAGATATAAGAGCCTTCTGTCCTCCATCATGATCACAGCATGACATCACACGATAACATTTATGGATGTGGCATGATGTCATTCTTCTGGAAACATATTTGATGAATGCTGCGATCGGCGAGGGCAGAGCACTCAACTGCACTGATGCATTATGGGAGAATCATATTGTATCACATAAAATACTCCCACTCACATTACTAAGATCTGTCTGTCGGCCACTAGCGCATCTGCTGCACACAGCAGTGATGAACATAACATGAAATATGAGTTTTGGATCAAAATATGGCTTTTTGAGACACTTTCCACCATCCAATCAATTCTTCACTCTGAAAATGTTACATTATAGAATTTAAATGTGTTTAAAAGAACCTAGCAACCACCCAGACGGCCCTAGCAACCACACCACAAATAAAAGTGTATAATGGCCAGTGTTATTGTTGCTAAAGTTAAAAAATTGCTAAATAATTAAAAAAATAATAATAATTAAAAAAATTGCTATAATTAACTAAAAATATTAAAAATCACTTCCGTTAATTGAGATAAAGCTGTGGGTAAATAACATATAAATATCAGATTAAAAAGACTTAAGTGAAAATTAGAAATGCTGCCTTGGCAACTAACTGAAATAAAAGAAGTTGAGGTAGTAAAATTACTAAAGGTAAATAGAAATATTTAAAAAAAATACTGCCCTAGCAATAAGTGTGTTATGGTCAGTGTTGTTATTGTTAAATAAAACTATTAAAAATACCTTTCGTGAATTTAAATAAAACTGTAGGAGAATTAAAAAATAAATTTTAGATAAAAAAAACTTAAATAAAAATTAGAAAAGCTGCCATGGCAACTAATAAATAATAAATAGTTTATAATATAATTTAAAATATTATTATAAAATTATAAAAAAAAAAACTAAAATAATAAAAAAGTAAAGCTACATAGAAACATGAAAACACTAATAAAAATGACAAAAGCGCGTAACAAAACAACTAAAACAAACTAAAATTAAAAAGCTAATTAAAAATATGAATCTATATAATAGTATATAAATATAACAGAATGTGAAAAATACCAAAATAACACATCTCTCTGTTTTTAAATGTAAAACACTGACGCTAAGTGAAGTCATATCTTAAGACGCCGCTGACGCTCAGAATCACACTCTCATTCTGTCAGTGTAAGAGTCTGTGAGCGCCGATCAGACAAAAGCTCTGATGATAAAGCGCTTCGGCTCGCCTGTCGTGTCTGTCACACAATGGGCTGCATTATACGGGCCTTTCAGACGCCGGAGGACAGAAGCAGCTGCCGTCCAGACAGTCCAGCCCCGCTGGGTGGAAAACAGGCCTGAACGCCACATCGGTCCACATCCGCACATTCCCACACGTCAGTGACAATCTGACAGACAAATCACACAAACGTGACACAGGGTTCCCACACCTTGGTTAACTTCAAATTCAAGGACCTTACAAGGACTTTCCAGGTCCAATACCCTCAAATTCACATTTGTTGTGTCCTAAGTGTTGAGGTTCCATCGCTCGTGAACGTCATGTCAACGTACAACACGTCAAAGTACCTCACGCGGGAAACACTTAACGTAGCGCGTAAATGCGCGTAACTAATGTAAATCACGCAAGCTAGTATGCATAGGCCACAAAAGTTTGGGCGAAATAACACATTAGTGGACCGGAGGGAATAATATGATTTTTTTCTTGCACAAAATAAATTCAAGGACTATTTTCAAAGGGCCTTGAATATTTTTTTTCTGATTCACAAACTTTCAAGGATTTCAAGGATTCGCGGGAACCCTGGTAACACTAAACCATCACTTCTGGGTTTGAGTTTCTTATAATGGCGCATGAATTTTAAAAAAAATTAATACTTCAAATACCACTGATAATAATCAATAATTTTTACCACTGATAATAATCAGAAATGTCAAATCAGCATATTAGAATGATTTCTGAAGGATCATGTGGCACTGAAGACTGGAGTAATGATGCTTTGATCACAGGAATAAATCACATTTCAACATATTCACATAGAAAACAGCAAAAATATATTACATTTTTACAGTTTTTACTGTATTTTGATCAAATAAATGCAGCCTTGCTGAGCAGAAGAGACTTCTTTCAAAAACCCCAAGCTTTTGAACAGCAGACGGTGAAACGGGCAGAGAGAAAATACCCAAACAAAACAAATGATGAGACAGAAAGAGAAACAGTGTGAATCAGTGTTTGGTGTGGCTGGTGATCCAGTGACGTCAGGCGTCTGGAATCCACCAGAACAGCTGAACAGACGCACAAACTTCGGCCCAATGAACATTCACACGCTCGGCTCCTGTCGTGTCTGAATCTATTTACAGCATCAAGGCTTGAGAACCAAATGAAGAGGGCGTCCCAGACACACAACTCAAGAGAACATCTGCTCACCTCCGGGACTCTCCTTGCGGACGGAGGACGTTTCTCTCGAGTGTCGGACTCCAGCACGTCTTCAACACAACACTTCAACCTCACTGGACTCACGGGCCGGTTCCGGTCCTTTCTTTCCCCGAACACCCTCTTACCCTGAAACAACAACATAAACACTCTCTAACATCCTTTAAATTCATTCTCTCTGTCTAATGCCGGTTATCACAAGTGTCTGACGAGAGTTACTGACAAGTAGAGCTGCACGATCTGGGGGAAAACAAAAATCGAATTGTGATTTTTCTGATAAAAATGTTTGTTTTTTTAAAGGGTAACTCTCGCCAAAATGCAACCTAGGGTCTTTTTGTGAATCTACCCGAGGCAAACTTTCATTTAAAATCATAATTAGGATGGAAACGCCACTTTTAAGTTTGACCGTATTTCGTTTTTAGGTCAAATTGCCTTGTGAATGGGAGTGCTTGGGGCACTTTTATGATAGCATCAAAAATAGCTTTTTTTAAAACAATAAGAAGGCTCGACACAACATGAAACTTTGCTGGAAGTCTCACCAGGGGCTCTACACATGAACTCCAGCATTGAGAACATTGTTTGTGTACACAGAGTTTACTAAAAAGAAAGATTTTGACCAACTCAATGTGTCTGCCGGCATTTGGTCAGTCAAAAATAGTCGATCTCCGAATGCAACGTAACAGGGAAGAGAGTAAAGATGGAAAGCTCCTAAAGCTTAGTTCCATATAAACTCACAGATAATTTGTTGTTTTGTCGTTAGTGAAAATCAATATTGACCTTGTATTTGAAAAAGGATCCTCATATAAGAACCAATACTAAAATTCAGAGTCAGTTCATTCGCATTCGGAGATCGACTATTTTTGTCTGTCAAAATGCCGGCAGACACAGCAACTGTGAGTTGTTCAAAATCTTTCTTTTTAGTAAACTCTGTGTACACAAACAATGTTCTCAATGCTGGAGTTCATGTGTAGAGCCCCTGGTGAGACTTCCAGCAAAGTTTCATGTTGTGTCGAGCCTTCTTAGTGTTTTAAAAATAGCGATTTTTGATGCTATCATAGTCGTGCCCCAAGCACTCCCATTCAAAAGGCAATTTGACCTAAAAACGAAATACGGTCAAACTTAAAAGTGGCGTTTCCATCCTAATTATGCTTTTAAACAAAAGTTTGCCTCGGGTAGATTCACAAAAAGACCCTAGGTTGCATTTTGGCGAGAGTTACCCTTTAAAGCTCCAGGTTTGCTGTGCTTGTTTATAGGGTTGCATAATTTGCACAAATCTTATAAAAAGAAGCATTAAACTTACTATTTTACTAAATTAAATTATTAAACAAAATAAGAAATAAATCTGCTGTTTAAAAAAATAATAATGTAATTATGAAAAGAAGTGACCATTAAACCATCAAGCATTTATTTTGACTTCTCATTGCATATATTGTTTCTCTATTAAAAACGTTACATTATTAAACTTAAATGGGTTTTAAAGCACCTAGAAACCACATAGTGTGAAGTGGGAAATAAAATATTAATATTAGAATTACAAAAACAAATGAAAATTATAAATGCAGCCTTGGCAACTAACTAAAATAAAATAAGTTTAATTTGATGTAGTAAAATTACTAAAGCTAAAACTAATAAATATAAATTAAAGCTAAATAGAAATAAATAAAAAAATAACAATGATAAAATTACTTAAAATTGAAATAAAATAAAATAAAAATTTAAAATAATCTCTCTCTAATAGGTTGATTGGGTCTCACCTTGATGTTTCCTGGCGTTGTGACGAGCAGCTGCCGTCTCTTTCCTCTCCCGATGCTGAAGACACTGGATCCAGGATCACAGTCCTTCTCCGGCTCTCCTTCTCTCAGCCCTCCCGGCCTCTTGGTCACCACACGCTGATCCTGGACACACCAGGGTACTTTTGATATGAAAAAAAGTCTCAACTTTCAAATTTGGAAATTTTTTAAAGAAATTTAAACAATAAATAGCGTTCTGTGTCTCTTTAATGTGTCGTGACAGATCGCTCAGTTAAAGCCGCTCGTGAACCGATCATCTCGTCCTTCTAGTTCATTTATAGCATCAAATAAACATGAATGAACATCAGAAGGAATGTTGTTTTAACCGTGGAAAGACGTCAGTACACTCCGTTTCTCAAACGTTAATCTACTAACTCTCCTGACTGCTTTGTCGGACAAAAATAGCGGATTCGGCAGATGGCGGATTATGATTGGTCGGATCGCCTGTCAATCAAACTCCCTGCGAAGGGTCAATTGTAATCAATACATTTTTTCTTCTTCTTGTGATGAAGCGATCATAGCTGGTTAAAGAACGTCACATGCCATTTTAAGTTGTCCATAATTTTTAAGCAAAATATTCACGATTATCAGTTTAACCTGTGAAGGAATAAAGCAGCTCACATTGCAGGATTTGTTGATGGTGATGGACAGATCATCAAGCTTTCCCTTCCTGCCGTGGGGTGACATCACTTCCTGTTCTGCACGCTTTTTATCCTCCTCCACTTCCTGCAAAACATCATAAGGAAATCATATCATAAAGGGATCATGTTCTGCATCTCTTAGCATTTCATGTTTTTGTGATAATATAAAATAATTGAATAATAAATTGAAAGCATAATAATTTAACAAAAATCGAACAACATTTTGGGTCACGTGACCTTCATCAGGCTTTTTTTTCTTTCTATTTTCTATAGATTTATGATTTCATACTAAACAAGACTTCAAATGATTTGTTTACAAATTTCAATTAGATCTAAATGTGTTATTTGGCGTGTTTAAATCAGGTTCTCACCTGGTACCGTTTCATAAGTGCTTCATTTTTCTTACGCAAGGCCTCGATCTTTTTATCCAGCTCTGCATCCTTGAGTTCCTTCTTCATCATCATCATCATCTCTGTCGAGCTCTGAGCACAGAACGGTATATGAACATTACATACACAAACACAATAATCCAAACAATCTGTGAGACATAAAGATTATGTCTGCCAGCAGGATTTCTGTTGTTTACTGCATCTCACATGATAATGAAAATCTTTATACACAAACAGCAAAATAATAGTTTTGCACATTTTTCTTGTCCAGACATTTAAACAGCCTGGAGGAAAAATAACAGAATTACATAAAGCAAATCTAATGGAATACGGCTGCGTTTATATTACATAAATGTCTAATGCCAGAGACCCAGGAGAAAAGGTCCAGGACTGAAACATAAACACAATGGCATATGATTAGTTATAATCAGTCAATTACTGTCTACATGTTTCTTTAACACGTGTACATTTGTGGGTCTAACTGCACACGGACACGCCATTATTAGCATCAGCTGCTACGACCGGCAACATGAGCTCAGCGCAGTAAAACTCCTCATGCCATCAGCTGTTTCAAGACGTCTGACAGTCACATGTGACCACGGTTTCAGACGCTGTAGCTCAAAACTCAGCCATGACCCTCAGATGTTGAGCAGAAAACTGTTGGCAAGGATATTTCGTTTTACAGCATTTGCCAGAATCTCTCGGTTAATGTTCCTCAAACATTTTAGTAGGGTTGCATGATTTGGGGGGAACATTTAATAGCGATTCTTCAGATAAAAATTGCAAATGTATGGAAGCTTGTTTCCGCCACAGAGTGAAAAATAAAATAAAAGGTAATTGCGACTTTTTAATCTCACAATTCTGACTTTTTTTTCTCACAATTGCGAGTTTACATCTCACAATTCTGACTTTTTATCTCAGAATTACGTGATATAAAGTCGCAATTGCAGGTTAAAAAGTCAGAATTGAGTGATATAAAGTCGCAATTGCGTGTTATAAAATCAGAATTATGAGATATAAACTCGCAATTTCGAGAAATATACTTGAAATTCAGATTTTTTTCTCAGAATTGCATGTTTATATCTCGCAATTCTGACTTTATAATACGCAATTGGGAGATATAAAGTCAGAATTGCATGATATAAAGTCGCAATTGCGTCTTATAAAGTCAGAATTGTGAGATATAAACTATTCTGAGTTTAAAAAAAAAAAGTCAGTCTTTTTTTTCCTTAGAATTGGACTTTATATCTCACAATTGTGAGCTTATATCTCACAATTCTGAGAAAAGATGTCAGAATTGCGAGATATAAACTCGCAATTATGTGTTATAAAGTCAGAATTGCGTGATATAAAGTCGCAATTGCGAGAAAAAAGTCTGAATTCTGACTTTATAACCCGCAATTGCGACTATTTCACGCAATTGCGACTATTTCACGCAATTCTGACTTTATATCTCGCAATTCTGAGAAATTTAAGATGTAAACTCGCAATTGTGAGATAAATAGTCGCAATTATCTTTTAAAATGTTTTATTCTGTGGTGGAAACAAGCTTCCATACAAATGTGATTTAAAATGCGATTTACAAAAAAAATCCAGGTTTGATTTGCTTGCTTAAGGGCTAATTTTGACAAAATGTTATGATTATATAAATACGGCTATAAAATAATAATAATTTTATAATTATTAATTATTATTATATGAAAAACCATTTACATATGAAATAAAAACAAAATAAGAAATATCACTAGTTAATAAAAATATTTAAGTAAAAATTAATAAAATAATTACATTATAAATGCAAACTTGCAATACTAATATTCATGGCTGTCATTAGCTATGTTTCCATTCAAAGTTGCGAATTTAACTTGTGCGCAAAATTGGAATATAATTGCATAAAACATTTTTGCGTTCTCATCCCGTGTGTTCAAAAGAACAAAATCATCACTTCCTGGGAAACTGGCGCAAAATATCAGTAATAAAAATGTACATTTCTGCAATCGGGCTGTTTTTCCCTCCATCATAAATGAGTGTGTCTCAGAGCGTCAGACGAAACACAATAAACGCTGTCATGTTCTCCAGCGTTCGGATGCTGGTGTTCGGGAACACACTCGTGTGAGGCGCTTCTGGAGGCAATTAAACTAAATCATTCTGATCACACACTTCGACTCCGGCGTTTCAGAAACACCAAACCAACATTTGAGATGCTGCGATGCCATTGGTCCACTGGTTACTCCAGTTATCCAATCACAGCCGACGCTGAGGCAAAGTCACCTTGTGCATCGAGGGATTTATTCAGTAAATGTGTTTCCATTGTAGTTTATGCACGTCTTCTTATCGGATAAATGTTTTTTATCCGCCTCAATGGAGTGCATGCAATATCCCAAAATGCCCATAAAAATAGGTGGATGGAAACACAGCTATTTTCAAAAACATTTATTTAAATTGCAGCCTTTGTGATTTGATAATCACACAAGCCATCTCCTGATATTAGTTTTATTCTTATTAATCATGCAGCCCTACTTTTTTGGTTTGTTGTAAACCTCTAAACATATGCAATTATAATACAGACTTAATTCAAACATGAAATGTTTTATACATAACTTCAGTATTAGATGTAGCATCAATGCTACGTCAGAACGGAGGCTCACAATTGGCCAGCATCACACGCATCACACACGACAAGCGTCGGCCAATAGTGAGCCTCCGTTCTGACGTACAACCCAGAAGCGCTGCGCTGTTACACTACGTGAACTCACTCAGGCCCACACAGGAGACAATAAAGAGTTGAATAAAGTCGTTATTTTTGTTTGTTTTTTTGTGCACAAAAAGTATTCTCGTCACTTGATAAACTTAAGGTTGAGCCACTGTAGTCACTTGGACTATTTTAACGATGTCTTTACTAACTTTCTGGGATGGCAGATATCGATTACATAGAAGCCTATGAAGGAGTGAGCCAGCTCTCAGATTTAATCAAAAATATCTTAATTTGTGTTGAAGATGAACGAAAGTCTTACGGGGTTGGAACAACATGAGGGAGAGTAATTACTGACAGAGTTTTCATTTTTGGGTGAACTAACCCTTTAAATCAGGCATCAAACATCAAGATCTCTCAGTATCTGTGGATTTTTAGAGACATGAAAGCCTGAAAGCCAGAGCGCCTGCGGCAGAGATAACCCGACTGACTCCAGGCCAGCGAGACTCCTACACGGAGTAAATCTGGATCTAAAGAGGCTTGCAGAGATTTGAGAGAGAATAGAGTCAGATCTCAGCTCAAAACAGAGATTCCTCGAGGTCGAAAGATGCTTTTTTCCCTCCAAACACAGGAACACCTCTGCAAACCAACGGGCAGGACTGATCCTCTAATAAAAGACTTAAGTAATATCATGATTTGTCAGGGGTGTTTGTTAAAACAAGCATGACTTTCCTAGTGCTCATAGTTACTGCATCCACAGGATTTACATGAGAACCACATCACCAAAAGGACAATTAAGTCACTTCACAGCACTAATAACTGAGGCTCGAGTTGAAATTGCCCACTGAGTTCAACTAAATAACCCAGAAAACTCTGTACTTCAAAACCGAGCATTGGAGCAAAATATTGGTAGCACTTCACTTGAAGCTTTTATATTTATATATATAATAATGCATTATAAGAGTATTTTTAATGCATTAAAAAATACCCTGTAATGCACTGAATAATGCATTGTGTGATCTCATGAACAATTGTTATAACAGATATCTATTCATTGTTTCACCTTTAGGAAGTATATTTGGTAACACTTAACTAGTTTTTATTAGTTAACAGGAACTAATAATGAACAATACTTCTACAGCATTTATTAATCTTTAATGTTAATTTCTACATTTACAAATAACTGAAAAACAAACTGAAACACAGGGCTAAACTAGACATGTGAAACTAAAACGTAATAGAAACAAACGAGGATATGATCAGAAGCCTACAAAACCGAAATCAAAGCCAAGCCTGCAAGGTTAGCAATAAAGGTGTTGATTTGAAGAAGGAAAGATGCATATACTCGATATCTCTCTCACTCGCTGTCTGTTTAGGCTTGTTTAGTACAAATCACAATGACCACAAGTCTTTAAGTCCCCATGTAGTCAATAATTTATCCATTCATCCCTTTGATAAACGTTTTTACCTGGAAAACGTGCCTTGAATGTAACTCGACACCCTTACCTCATTTAGTATGCGCGGTTCTATGAATATGCAAATGAGCCCCGCCTCCACTCACTCACTAAGCTCAGAGATCCACTGGTTGACAATCACACGTTGATCTGATTGGTTACAAGGTAGTTTGTGACGTCAGAAACACCAGCGATTTCAAAGCGTGTTTTTGAGACGGTCTTTGCAGTTTTAAGGAGAAAATACTCAGCAATGGTGTCGACTTATGAATTTACACATGGTTTGTCTTAAAGCACATTAAAAACACCACATAGACATATAAACACCACAGGGGGTTGTAACTCTGCGGTTAGCTTGTCAGTATAACGGTATTACAATATTGCAGTTATCACGACAGCCCTACATATGTCCAATGCAGAGTGAAGCAGAGGAAGGTTAAGTTACCTATGACTCAACACTCATGCAAACCCACTGAAACACATGCAGCCGCATTTGCACACATTTAAAGTGACACAACAGATGACATGCTGCAAGCAAACTCAGCAATTGTGTGTTTTTGTGCTGTCATTAAACTGCACATCAGCATTTTATCTGCCATCCAGCTCTGTGGATATCTGCAAACAGCACTATATCCACATACTACAACAATCATCCCCAGACACAGATCATTTATTAAAACTAAACTGCAAAAACGGTCACGAGCTCATTAACATATGATCGCATAAATTTACATATCAACACACACACGCATTGCTCATCAGCTGGACACGCCCTGATAAAAAGTTTGGAGAGGAAAAACAATAAATCTTTAGGTGCAGGAAAACATCTTACCTAAAATTAGATTAAACGCAACACAAGTATAACATATGACCCCTGTAAATAGAACTAAATTAAATTCTGCATGGAGGATTCTGATTGGTTAATATCAGCAGAATAAGTTCTGCTACTGATGACACCAAACATCTTAACTTTGTTAAGATTCCCAGCATTCCTGTTTCTCGAAGCACACATTAGTAAGCATATTATACAGGCCCTCTGTGGGGGAAAACATGCAGACTAATAATTCAAATGTGTCTGAAACCACTTCATATTAAAAGTGCAGACCATTAAATAAACATCCAGTCATCATTTACTCCCTCATGCTGTTTCAAACTCATTTGGCTTTCTTTTTTCTGTGGAACATGAAAGCTAAAATGCACTGGAAGTGGATGGTGATTTTTGAAGACTATGATTGGTCTCTGAAATACAAGCCATTATTTGCCAAGCATCTCCATGCAACTGCGAATAAGATTTGAGAGCTACGGCAGAGGGGATTTTCAGAGAATAATGACTTAAATTTGAGTCTGTTCCTCTCACAAAGCATCATTTGTTTTCAGAAGACTTGAAATAAATAGTGCAAGACACTTTAAAAAAAAAGATTTTTCGAAGTTGATTACATTTTTACAAGAAAATACTACTGTATTTCAGTGTTTCTACTTCAAAATTCAATGCGTTACATGCCGTTTCTTTGTAATTATTTGTGAAATTTACAAGCAATTTTGCAATGCAATAATTGACACCAAAATGCAATACATTTTAATTATGCATCACCTGGAAAACAGTGGCTTAAGCATTCTTCAAATTATATCTTTTTTTGTGTTCGGCATAAGAAATGAACATTAAATGAATTCATATTTGGGTGAACGATCCCTTTAAAGGGATCTTAAGTGATGATGCACACTTTTAAAAATTAAAGTTTCCATATGTTTTTTTTTTTGCAGCAATGAAATCCCAAAGATCCTTTCAGTGATCAGTTCTTAAACTAAACATTTTTTCTTAGCGTTCAGAACATTTTATTTAATCTAAAGAACCTTTTTCCATTATAAAGAACCTGGAAAGGTTCCATGGTTGTAAACTGTTCCTCGTGGAACCACTGATTCCTAATAAAGAACCTTTATTTTGTTAAAGAGTGAACAGATTGCAAAGGCAAGTGCACAAGGAACTCACAGTGACTTCGGTTGTCAGGGGACCAAAACAAACCTCACGGAGGTACAAACACATCCACAAATCCAGTGCAATACGAGCCAACATGAATCATCAATGCTGCAAAAAGGACAGGGAACATTCCAGCGGCCGCTTCCCACTCATCTGTACAGATCACATGTCAAACAGCCCAACACAGCGGCTCTAACTATAAGCTGACGTACGCTCCCGTTCCCAAAACCTAGGCCTCGTTCTTCAGACAAACGTGCATCTGACAGCAAGCTCATGTTAAGTGTCAGCCTACCATCCTCATATCCAGACTGCTGGGAAAAAAAAGGGAACGAGCAGGATCCAGAGAAGAGCAAAGATGTGCACGAAAGAGAGATGAAGAGTGGGAAGAAAAAAAAGCTAGTGGAAGAATGAGAAACAGTGGCACTCACAGCTCTGTTCATGTCAGCAGGGAAATCTGGGATCCTTGCAAACGGCAGGCAGCCGACGCGGCTCGGGGAAGAAGCGCATGGAGTCCCGGATCATGCCTTGATTACAAAAACGCCAGTTGGGCTGCGAGCCAAGATCTCCGAACGCAAAGAAAAGCCCTGCTAACGGACCCCGCCGCTCACCCGTACGGCTCAGCCTCTCTCTCTCTCTCTCTCTAAAGCTCTTGCTCATAGTTAAAATTACCCCTCACTACCCCACCCACGCCTGCTGTCATACCCCTGAAAACCATCTATATAACAACAGTGACATCAATACATTTAAGAGTGTTGAACTAGAAATACTCTCTTTTCACACTCTCACTAGTCGATTTAAAGAAACGGTTCAACTAAAAAAATTTTTTTTTTTTTCAATTATCATTTACTCATGTTGTTTCAAAACCATTGGACAGGGTTGATGAAGTTAATAATGAATGAAATCATAAAAATGCAACCCGGTTCAGAGAGTGATGATCCACTGATTCATTAAAATGATCCGGCTCATGAGAGTCATTTGTTTGAGTGGATTCATCTCATTTAAAATTAAACATAAATCCCTATGCATAACGATCACTGACATAGAGATGAACTACTTAAATCCATCATTTATGTTGTGGGTTGTTGACAGTCGTTGCTAAGCAGTTGCTAGGGTGGCTGCTTACTGAAAAGTAATCATCTCATTTGGTGACCCATGATGATGGAAATTACACACTTCACCGTAAAATTTGCCAACAGCACACACTTCCGAAAGGTAAATGTGCATATCTGCTTCTGAAATTCACATAAAACAAAAGATATGATACATATCAATTAGATATGCAAATCTGAACTGAAGACACGCCTCTTCCTCAAGTGCTTAACTAATCCACCACCATAAACAACTCTTATTCTCTTTTGCTCTAGCAGTTTTATACTTGGTATTATGTACTGCAAAAATTATTATCTCCTATAAACATTTGCTTGTGATCTTCCTCACCTATAAGTCAAAATCTTTTGCTAAATAAATAAAAGCAAGTGCATAAAATAAGTCAGACGGTCCCTGTTTAAGTGGGCTTTAAAGTCACCATGAAATCAAATGGACAATTCTTGTTTTTTTATGGAATATTACAGTGTATTTTATATATTATTTATCAGTGCACATCATATGCCTAGTAATCTTGAATCAGAATAACTTCCCTTCCCTCTTGCAGCATCTCTTCTCTTCTCTGATGATGAGGGCGGGGCAACCTGTCACTCACACGAGATCAGCCAATAGCAAACCACAACCATCCAATCAATTCCCACCGTCAAAATCAAGCCCCGCCCACATTTGTTCTTGTTCCAGAAGCGTTTCACTCGGATATACGGGACAACAGAGAAGAAAAAAGTGGTAACACTTTACAATAAGGTTCATTAGTTAACTACATTAGTTAGCAAGAACTAATAATGAACTGCACTTATACTCATACAGCATTTATTAATATTTGTTAACGTTAATTTCAACATTTACTAATACTGTTAACATTAGTTAATGCACTGTGAACTAACAATGAACAGCTGTATTTTTATTAACTAACATTAACAAATATTAATAAATACAATAACAAACATATTGCTCATGGTTAGTTCATGTTAGTTAATACATTAAAGGGATACTTCACCGATTAGCATTAAGCTTTGTATTAGTAGAAATCCGGTAGTGAAGCAAGTGCATTCTGGGAGTTGTTGTCTTTCATCCACATGAGCCAAAAATACATTTTCTGGCACCAACTTCTAAAATAATTTCACATTTCTACTACATAAATGACCCAAATTAAATACACATTCATCTTTCCTGCGGTGAAATATGCCTTTAACTAATGTTAACTAATGAACCTTATTGTAATTTTGTAAAGTGTTACCAAAAAACTAGTGCCTTTAACTTTAAATAAAGCAAGCCATACTAATCAAGTCTGGTTACATGACTCAAGATGACTTCACAATCTCGATCTGAACACAACTAAAAGTGTTTGAAACACTCACATGAGTCTTGTCCTCCAACAGATAGTGTTCGTCCATGAACATGATGAGATGCTCCTGGTGTTGCATGATGATTCCTCAGGCTCTGTGTTTCTCCGCTGTAAGAAACAATGACAATTCATGTGTATATAGAGAGACAATTGTTGCATATATTCAAATGATCCAAAAACAAACTTGATTACTGGCAGAAAACATAAAGAACCTCAGCTGAACGGACACAGTATTTTCATTTGAACGGAGGAAATTCCATAGTTTTTGAAATACAGTACCAGTAAATATTATTATAAATGGGTCATTCCTGGGATTAGGTAATAACTTCAACTTGTATTTTTGAATTATAATATTATAAATAGTTCATTTTCTAAATACCCCACATCATTATCATTACGCACATATCAAACCTCCAAAAAATCATATTTTCCCCACTTCAAGCATTAATGAATGTCTTTCTTTAAAGAAATTTTAAGAAAATTTATTATTTTTCACAAGAAATCAACAAAAATAAATACTTACAATATTGCCAAACATTTTATACACTGTGCACATTTGTTAAATATTTTCTACGTGCAAATTCAGTTAGTGCCTCAGGGACATGACAAAATGCTTAGAAATACAATAGAAATAAGACATTAAAAATTTATTTAAATGTGATTTAAAAATAAATAAATAATTGTATTCATTTATACTTCAGACATTAAAAGAGAAAAATTATGATCAAATGAGGTAAAATAATCAAATAAACCAGTATTCAGGGTGGATGTGGAACCGTTTACCTGCCAACTAGGTATAAAACATAAGTTAAGTTCATGATTACATACCACGTATTGTGAAAAGCTTTTAATATTTCATTTTGGTGAACCACCACTTTAAAAAGTCTGGGGGACTGAAATATTACCGAATGCCAGGAATGGCCCAATTATGAATATATGAATATACGAATATACATGGTAAAGCAA
This sequence comes from Vimba vimba, assembly GCA_022828995.1. Classification (NCBI taxonomy): domain Eukaryota; kingdom Metazoa; phylum Chordata; class Actinopteri; order Cypriniformes; family Leuciscidae; genus Vimba; species Vimba vimba. Next base: position 33,551,581 of record CM040836.1, on the reverse strand, counting down.
CAGTACTCTAGGTAATGGTGGTGAGCTGGTTTGTCCTAATCAATATCTAAACATATCTGAGCATATTAACGAGAAACTAGCAAACGGGAACGTCCTCAGAAAGTTGTGGCAAGGTCCTCAAAGTTAAGAACAAACGTTCTTCCAGTTAATAAAACGTTCATTCAAAGTTATCTGGTCTTTAATATTGTTCTCTAAACGTTAACACCAAAAAATTATTTATACATTTTTCATGAAACGTTCATTTCAATTTCATTTGGACGTTATATTGTTTTTAAACGTTCCTACTTTCTTTCAGATGGTTCAAATTGTTCCCACATTACTTGCAAAACGATCAAACATTCACATAACCAAGAAAAAATAGTTTTTAAAACGTTTAACTAAAAAAATAAATAAATAATGGGAATGTTCAAAGCGAATTTTCATAACGGTAATATAACGTTTTTAGAACATATTATTGTTAGCTGGGTAGACTAGCAATCAATCAAACTAGTATAAAACAGCACTAAACCATCAACAATAATTTATTTAAAACAAAAATAATGTTATGTATACCTTTGAAACATTACATTAACTAACTTAACGTTACATTTGAGATGGAGTCGTAAATCACAGATTTGACAACTGTAACTTACGTTATGTTTGTATTGTAACGTCAAAAACGCGTTCAGCATTTTTTACGTTGCATTTTTATAACATTTCACACAATAAAAGAGAAAAAATAAGACCAAATGAGGTGAAATAATCAAATAAACCAGTATTCAGGGTGTGTAACCGCTTACCTGCCAACTAGGTATAAAACACATGATTAGCAGGTTGAACTGAGGCCTGGCTGAGTGACGTCACTGCGCGCTTCAGATTTGGCGCCATCTGCTGCTCAGTGACGAAAGTGCGAAACCACGTGATCTGAGCTACTACGCACTTTCAAAGCTGTGCTCTTCAGCTTATTTATGACAACTGCTGACTCATTTGAGTCTATTTTTATTTCTCTCAAGGAATTTTAGCATTTGATCATTAAGTATCTGGGCAATAGACATTCTTGGCAATATATATAGGCTATTAAACAGTGCAACGACAGAATAAACAGTGTCCAAAACCAGGAATTGGGTCAAAGTGCACATCTATAATAAAAGCGACATTGCATGAAACTATTAAACGAGTGTTTTATCTACTGTATAGATGGTTTAGATCAAGATATAGGTATAGAATGTCAGTGACCACTGTTATATTCATAAATATCCCAAATCAGTCTGTTTCAGAGGGCACACCTGAAACACTGAGCATAAACCACACCTGTTGCTCGAGGGAAAACAAACTACATGTTTTACTACATGACTGCTCGCCTCCACAACACTACAGCTGTGTATGCAGACCATTAAAAAAGAGATTCAAATGTCACTGTGGCTTCATGTTACACACTCAAATAGCTACATGCTCTTTGAGCATATTTATGTGTGACTTCTCATAAAGCCAAAATGCAAAGCACACATATCTCACCCCCAAACTACATATATAAGATAAATAAAGTGATACATTCAGCATTGAACACTACACTGTTTGTATTACCTTAAGCTTTTCAAATCTCACATTTCCACCCCACTCTGCTTTATAAAACAATGAGCAATGTGGAGAAAATGGCTATGCATTTATCTAGATGTACTGGGTTTGCATATGTGACATTAAGGCTTTTTTAATAGGCTGTATGTTTCTATTGTCTTATGCATGGAATTTTAATGTCATGTTTAACATTATTTGGTGATTTTAAATATTATAAGCACAGCACAAAACATTATAACTAGTTTTTTTTTTTTTTTTTTTTTTTTTTTTTTTTTTAATCACATTTGAACCAGCATCAAAACAATTTTGAAATAAAACACCAAAAAATGAGACCGCAAATATGCTACATTACAAGTCTTTTGGAAACGCCAAGATCTTTTAAAAATAAACCTGAAGCTCATTGTAGTGGCAGGTTTGGTGTTGATCAGACACACCTCCGTGTCGACCAATCAGAGGAGAGTGAGGTGTTGAAGCAGTGACTCATGTCATTAATGTGAATAATACTGGTCCTTGTCCCAGACTATCAACTTTCACTAGTCACTACAAGAACATGCTTTTAAATATGCTTGCGTTGTTTTGAAGGAATGTTTTTATAAAAGGATTTAAATCTGCACCACAACTTTATTAACTTGATTATAACTGCAATTTCATATTTATATTTTATAGAACTAAAATAGTGCTATAAATAAATAATAATAATAAAATAGCACTGCATCACTGAACTCTGAAACTTAAATGTAGGCTACTGAGGTTTGTGCAGCTGTTTTCCTTCCAAAATTATGCAATTTCCTGGAGGTATAATGGTAGTCAGGAACTGACTTTTGTTATTTAAAGGTATTTTTTTTTTTTACAAAAGGCTAACATCTAAACACCTAGGATTGGGCTCTTGGCAACCAACTATCAATGTGCATGTGCATGTGCATGTGCATGTGTCAATGTGTCAATGTTCTGTGATGGTAAACATGACCAAACCTGTTTATTCTCTAAGGGTTACAGCCAAGAACTCTCACCTTCTTGGCATGGAGTTGGTTAACCTAGTTAAAACAAAAGCCGTGTGATATCAAGAACCTTTGCATAAGTAGCTTTGATGAAGCGAATCTCATAAAACCTGTCAGGAACAGGTTATTTATCCCAAGAATCAAATGAAAAAATAATAAAATCATCCCCCGGTTTCACAGACATGCATGTTTGAACTGAAAGCAACTTGCACTGACAGATCGTAAAATATGTCAGTGGAATTGTCTCACACAATGTTTTATAAGGCACGTTTATAAAAGCTATAGTTAAATAATTGAACTGAGGCCTAATCCTGGCTTAATCTAAACCCTGTCTGTGAAACCAGGCCTACATTTTGCTTAAATAAAAAGGGGAATTTCATGAGAACTGAACACATTTTCTCCCATGGATCTGCTTGTTAACATGCTTTATTAAATCAATTATAGATGACGGGTGCACATGCCTCTATGCAACTCATTCATACACCTTTACAAACACAGAGCGGGTTAATCCAGATTCACAGAGCAAACACCCTACAGCTTTATGTTTCAAAAGAATATAAAACAAACATATACCTTCAATTATATTCTCAAGCTCAACATCTAGTGTCAGTTTACATGTGAACTTATGCAAACTTTAACATGAATCAATATCCTTAGAGAATCTAGTAAATTATTAGTGCAGGAGAAACCTATGCAAACTTTAACATGAATCAATATCCTTAGGGAATCCTTCGTAAATTCTTAGTTCTGTCCAGGATAAATATTGAGAAAGATATTTAAAATATCTAATTTGTGAATTATCTTTTGCATGCACTGAAACAAAATGGTAATCTAAAAATTATAACATCTAAATTAACTGGTTTTATTTACTACACTGTAAAAAATTATATGATCAATAAGTTATGACAAACCAAAATAAGTTTTCTTACTTTACCTCAAATGCAAATGAAGATCAGTTAACACTTTCAGTTGTTTTCTTTTGAATTTAAGTCAAGTCAGATCTATTTCTATAAAGATGGCTTAAGACATATTTCTGTAAAGATCGTTAAACAATAAAGATGTCTTCACATTAACAGAAAAATAACAGAATCAATGAGGCTAATTCAAGTTCTGCTGTAAAGCGTGCAGCTTTAACAAGTCAGTTCAGTGAAAATGTTTGTTTATGGAATTATGAAAGACGATTACTTTGAATGAACATAAACTTTTTCATTCACTCTCAGAAAAAAATTGTAAAAAATTGTACCTTTAAGGCTTGTCACTGGGCCAGTACATTCAGAAAAAAAGGTCCAAAAGCTGTGACTGAGGCAGTATCTTTTATACTTTTAAGTAACTAAAGACATACCCGGGCCTAAAGGAACATATCAGTACCTAAAAGGAACGAAAGTATACCTTATGAAAAGGTACCGCCCCAGAGACATCTTTTGTACCTTTTTTCTGAGAATGTATAATGGACTTTGTACTTTATTAACCCCTAAATTCACAGTAGTACCTTAAGCTTCTACTCTAATATGCACCTTTAGGGGTAAAAAAGGTACAAAGTTGTCCTTTTAAGGGTAATGCTACAGTGACACTTTACAGGTACACTTTTTACAATTTTCTGAGATTTTTTTTTTACAAATTTTCTGAGAGTGTAATTTGTAAAATGTTTCTATGCATCTTCTCATGTAAACTCTACTGTAGTCACAGACAGTTTGGCTGACATCTCAGAAGATCTTTCTGACTTTCGCAGACTTTCTGGTTTGTGAAGTGGAAACGGAGGCTGTAATTATGATTCCTTCAACTGCCTATTTCTGTGCACTTGCCAAGATATTTTGGGCGTTGCTCCATTCAGATTGCATCAGTGGGACAATAACATTCCTCTCCCCATGAAAAGCAAAAAAACATCACCATTTTACAGCAAGATAACTTTTACATTTAAACTCACATGTTTATACATGTAGGGCTCAGATGTCTTAACTTTCCAACGACATGCCAACTGTTCGATTCGGGCGCGGGTGATAAAGTGTTATGTTCAGTGCATCAGCCATGCACTCAAATACATGAAACAAACTAATAGAGGAGATTTAAGACTCTTTTTAGCATGTCCAGAAAATACAGTTGATCTTAAAAATATAATTATCATTCCACTCTTTTATGTGAGTGCGCACAGACTCCAAACACAGACTTGTTTATCCACTATGGGTGTGGATGAGCAGGTATATGTGTCACCTGAGGGCGGACCTAAACGTATAAATACAGCAGGGAAACGGTATTTCCACATTGAAAGAGCAAGACAAGACGAGAGGTAAGACATTCTTCATTCATTCGCTGCAACAGGACTGAGAGATATTTGTCAAATGCATGATTAATGTGACTGTTTGATGACAGAAACCAAAACAGATTGAATAATTTATTGCATTTAGAAAATTCATTTGCAACCTTGTGAAATAATACATATAATTCAAGCATGCAGTCAAAGGCAAATTCACTTATGGCTCTTTTTTTATAGTTCAGTTTTACTGCCGTATTGCATATCAGAAAATAGAAAATATCAACATGGGTGATAAACGTAAGTGATATTTTTTATAAAGATGGACATCTTTCTGTTTGTGGCATCGACAGACATTTTGTTAAATGTTTAAGATGTTTCACATTTACACTTTTCCAATCGTTTTCATTAAATGCCATCAGAGAATAACTGTTTATGCTTATTTTTGTTTTCCTAATGTCTTCTACAGCACCAAAGAAGGTGAGATATTTATATTTTTAAATGTGCATAGCAATTCATTGATTAAATAAAAGGTTAATTTTAAAGAATGATGCACTGATCATACTGTATATTAACAGGATTGCGCAGATGCGGATTCTCACTGTGAGGTATGAAGACAATAACTTCAAACACTTCTACACAAACAGTTAAATAACTTTTCCATTTTATGCTAATCATATTGTCATATTTCCCGTCTCATAGGGCTCAGTAGATGAAGGTGGAAAGGTAAAAAAAAAACAATGCAATTTAATGGTGAAAACATATGATGCACTTTTAACATATCCAATGACAGACATCTATTGCTTTTGTTTTGCTATGTCTTGTAGGGGAAGCATGGAAAGGGCCAAGACAAAGGGAAAGATAAAGGTCAGGGACAAGGTCAAGGAAAAGGTCATGATCACAGTCATGGTGACCATGGGAAAAAAGGTGAACAAAAAGGAAAAAAGTGAGACTAAATCTTCAAAGCCTGAAACTACACGATGGTCCATGCAACAAACTGGGTTTCAGTTCAACCTTGCATTCAAAGAATTAAATTAAAACACCCTTGAACAAATTGTCTTTGTTTTTAATCATTGAGCATGAGTGTTTTTAATGGACTGTGGAAATATCTGTTTGTAAGCAATAAACAAATCAGTATCAGAATCTTATCTCAAAGATTGACATTCATTGTGAAACTGTGCAGTGCAAGAAACAAAATCCCTGAGATGTTGCATAAGTGACGCACACATTTTTTATGGTCGTCGACTGGGATTCCAAACATCAGCTTAAATTCCAGAAAATAAAATGTTTCAATGCAAGATCTTGTCTGTTACGTACTTGATTTGAGGATGACTGTATAACTAACCTGCTGCTACGGCACAACATCTGGATGGAACCAATAACATCAGTGCAGGTTCTGTAAGTTTGGATCCCTAAACATGAAACCAAACTCTAAATGTGATTCATGCCATTTTCCAAATAAAAATGTATAAATCAACAAATAATCCATTTTGTAGGTGAGTTCTCAGTGGGAAATGCTGTGGCGATGTTGACGCTTAGAGGTTTAATATCTGGAGCGCGCTTCATTTAGCATTCCAGTTCAGTATGCATGTGCCAGCAGGTCCCCACCACTGGTCCAGAAACTCAAAAAGGGCGTATTGGTTAAAGGTTAAATCAACATTCAATTCTATTTGGGGCCGGTAATGGCACAAAAGGTCACTCACTAGAACCTAAAACTCCAATAACAAAACAGTGCAAGACCAATTTTTCAGCAGCATTGTTTCCAGAAGTATTAAGCTAACCAGCTATTCAATGAATCAAAAAGCAAAACAAATAAATAAGTATATTAAAATTGGTCAAAACACAAAAGGCTGGACTTAATAGCTTTGATGGAAATAACTAATCCCAAAAAGCAATGCAAATGAAAAAAAGTTGAGTAGTCACAAAATATGCATACACTTTGCGAGAAGAGGATTAGTCATGTGCATCATGGGGACATGGCATTCCCTGCAGACCTCTCAGTGCAATCATGGGTAATGCAGTTTTTCCACCAGTTATTCTGTTAAACTTTAATAAAAACAAACTGTGGCAACTTAAGTTCTTCCATTACTTTAACTCAAACAAGTTAAACAATTTCAACTTAAGTTATGAGATTCAACTTAATTTAAATCAGTTTAAAGGGGTCATGAAATGAGAAATCCAATTTTGGATTTTGTTTTGACATATAATAGGTTATCATTTTATAAGAATATCCTGAGAGTTTCAGAACTGAAAACTTCCTTGTTAGTCCAAAATCAGCTTTTGTTGTTACCAGGCCCAGCGAACGACCTGTCCTGGAATGTGCCTCTTTATGACGTAATAAGGTATTGAAAGATCGCCTCGGCATAAGAAAATCAACCTGGGCCCCGCCGACTGCCGTTAGTGAGATGAGGAAGAGAGAAGAGCACAGGGTCACTCACTGGACTAAAAACAACAACAAGATCCAAATGCTAGGAATGTGGTTGTTTATTTTCAACAATGTGAATGTCTCAGTTGAACATTATTTATTCGTATTTTGTACATTTCACTGGATTCTTTGGTAAATCCATCCGCAAACTCGGCGCAGGCTTTGCAGGCTTTTACGATATGGACTCGACAGTATTGCCACAACATGTAAGTAACCCTGTTCATTCTAATGCCTGATCTGTGACCAGTGATTTCTGATGTAATGATTCATGTAGATACAGTCAGATGTGCACACAATGCACGCTGGAGCTGTCAATCAAACATTGTTTAACACTGACTGAGTTCTGGCCAATACTCCCGTAATAATCAACAAATCTCTTATTAACATTGTGTTTGCACTGTTAGTTATGATGAAAGCATTCGTTAGTGTGCAGAAATCGAGTTGGAATTACGGGATCGATGCATACATGTCTGTGATCGGCTATACTCATCACTGTAACCTTTCATGCCATGATCTTAATATAATGCCATAGATCTAATTGCATTGCTATAATTATCACTTTTCACCAGTAGTTAACATTGAGAGCAATAATAGTAAAAACGTGCTAAAAGTTTGAGAGAGTTCCACATGTAATACTAGCTATTTCATATGTAAAGCTGTTAGCCAATCCCAGCAGTGGGCGTTTACACTGAAGTCTCTCAGCAGACACGCCCCTTCAAACAGAGTGTTCAAATCAGAGGGCTAAAATCAGGCTAGGAAAATTCCTTTTATTTCTAAATTATAATAAATCATAATAGTAAAAATCATACTACCCAACACACCTTAGCAACCACCTAGCAACACCCTAGAAACCACCCAGGATAACCTAGCAACACCATACCAACCACCCAGAACACCCTAGCAACCGCATAGCAACACCATAGCAACCACCCAGAATACCTCAGCAACCACCCAAAACATCTTAGCAACTACCTAGCAACCACCTAGCAACACCATACTAACCACCCAGAATACCCTAGCAACCCACTAGAAACACCCTAGAAACCACCCAGGATACCTTAGCAACCACCTAGCAACACCATACCAACCACCCAGAACACCCTAGCAACCGCATAGCAACACCATAGCAACCACCCAGAATACCTTAGCAACCACCCAAAACATCTTAGCAACTACCTAGCAACCACCCATGTTACCCTAGCAACACCATACTAACCACCCGGAATACCCTAGCAACCCACCAGAACACCCTAGCAACCGAGTGGCGAGTTTTGCCACTGCAAGCACCACTCACATTTTCTTCAGGAATGTACATTCTAGTTAAACTTAATACCTTTTATTTACACTCTAAAAAATATTGGGTTATTTTTTCTACCCAAATCCTGGGTTGAGCCTTTTGGGTAATTTTTTTTTTCAGTATTTGGGTAGTTTTTGTGTTACCCAGCTGCTGGGTCAAACGTAACAACCCAGTGTTTGGGTAGTTTTATTGTGTTACCAGAGAATGTCTAATAAGGGGAGAAGTTTCACTCTCAGTAAACTTCTGGCTTCTGAACTGGTTGCAGTTCCACTCTGGCTCCACATGAGGGCGCTCACAGGACGAGTGCAGAATGAATGGAGGTCTATGGCGCTATACACATCAAAATCCACTTTTCTCAGGATATAATTTTTTGTCTAGTAATTTGAACGTTGTATTCAAAAGGAGATGCAAAGAAATTACACATTGCTGGGTGTTAGATTTTTTAGAGTCACTTATTTGCTTTAAAAAGTCTTTTAAAGTGTCAATGACATCATACACATCGTACGACCAGAGATACTGCTTTACGGCATTCCTTCAGTCACTTTGGTGCTTTCGCGCTCTGCACTTTCTTTTCACTCGAGGCATCGACAACACAGCTGACACAGGTAAACACACAACACAGCTGACACAGGTAAACACACAACACAGCTGACACAGGTAAACACACAACACAGCTGACACAGGTAAATACACAACACAGCTGACACAGGTAAATACACAACACAGCTGACACAGGTAAATACACAACACAGGTAAATACACAACACAGCTGACACAGGTAAATACACAACACAGCTGACACAGGTAAACACACAACACACACAACACAGCTGACACAGGTAAACACACAACACAGCTGACACAGGTAAACACACAACACAGCTGACACAGGTAAATACACAACACAGGTAAATACACAACACAGCTGACACAGGTAAATACACAACACAGCTGACACAGGGAAACACACAACACACACAACACAGCTGACACAGGTAAATACACAACACAGCTGACACAGGTAAACACACAACACAGCTGACACAGGTAAATACACAACACACACAAGACAGCTGACACAGGTAAATACACAACACATCTGACACAGGTAAATACACAACACAGCTGACACAGGTAAATACACAACACAGGTAAATACACAACACACACAACACAGCTGACACAGGTAAACACACAACACAGCTGACACAGGTAAATACACAACACAGCTGACACAGGTAAATACACAACACAGGTAAATACACAACACAGCTGACACAGGTAAATACACAACACAGCTGACACAGGGAAACACACAACACACACAACACAGCTGACACAGGTAAATACACAACACAGGTAAATACACAACACAGCTGACACAGGTAAATACACAACACAGCTGACACAGGGAAACACACAACACACACAACACAGCTGACACAGGTAAATACACAACACAGCTGACACAGGTAAACACACAACACAGCTGACACAGGTAAATACACAACACACACAAGACAGCTGACACAGGTAAATACACAACACATCTGACACAGGTAAATACACAACACAGCTGACACAGGTAAATACACAACACAGGTAAACACACAACACACACAACACAGCTGACACAGGTAAACACACAACACAGCTGACACAGGTAAATACACAACACAGCTGACACAGGTAAATACACAACACAGGTAAATACACAACACAGCTGACACAGGTAAATACACAACACAGCTGACACAGGGAAACACACAACACACACAACACAGCTGACACAGGTAAATACACAACACAGCTGACACAGGTAAACACACAACACAGCTGACACAGGTAAATACACAACACACACAAGACAGCTGACACAGGTAAATACACAACACATCTGACACAGGTAAACACACAACAGCTGACACAGGTAAACACACAACACAGCTGACACAGGGAAACACACAACACACAACACAGCTGACACAGGTAAATACACAACACAGCTGACACAGGTAAACACACAACACAGCTGACACAGGTAAATACACAACACACACAACACAGCTGACACAGGTAAACACACAACACACACAACACAGCTGACACAGGTAAATACACAACACAGCTGACACAGGTAAATACACAACACAGCTGACACAGGTAAATACACAACACACACAACACAGGGAAATACACAACACAGCTGACACAGGGAAACACACAACACAGCTGACACAGGGAAACACACAACACAGATGACACAGGGAAACACACAACACAGCTGACACAGGTAAACACACAACACAGCTGACACAGGTAAACACAAAACACAGCTGACACAGGTAAACACACAACACAGCTGACACAGGTAAACACACAACACACACAACACAGCTGACACAGGTAAACACACAACACACACAACACAGCTGACACAGGTAAACACACAACACACACAACACAGCTGACACAGGTAAACACACAACACAGCTGACACAGGTAAACACACAACACAGCTGACACAGGTAAACACACAACACAGCTGACACAGGTAAACACACAACAGAGCTGACACAGGTAAACACACAACACAGCCGACACAGGTAAACACACAACACAGCCGACACAGGTAAACACACAACACAGCTGACACAGGTAAACACACAACACAGCTGACACAGGGAAACACACAACACAGCTGACACAGGGAAACACACAACACAGCTGACACAGGTAAACACAACACAGCTGACACAGGTAAACACACAACACAGCTGACACAGGTAAACACACGTGCTAGAAGAGTTTTTGTTTTGTTTGTTTCTGGTCCCGCTTCGGATGCCACGATGCCATCAAGCGGCATCTCTGGTCGTAATCAATCCTTCACTGACCAATCAGCGTTCATTAGCAGAATGCTAGCGTGTTATGGGCAACAACAACCCAACTTGTAAGAAATCTAAAGGACATAAGTACTCGTTCATTCAACTTTCGACCTATAACCCATGTTGAACTTGCAAAACCTACAATCAAATCTGAGATTTCTCAACGGCAATCGGATGAAAGAGACAAATTTAGCCGTCTAGCCCCATAGACTCCCATTCATTTTGCACTCATGGGCGATCGCCCCCAGTGGAACTCTGGTGGAACTACAACCAAAATTCGGTACAATAGGACTTAATAGGGAGTGGGCAGGCTCTCCGTAGACGGGCTCTGGTGTTACCCAGATCTTGGGTCAGACATAACAACCCAGGGATTGAGTTATTTATCACAGGCTTTTTGCGACCTCTTCAGGAGAGAGCAGTGCAGCTCACAACTCACAAATACAGGTTTGTGTACATTTTATTTTATCTATAATTTAATTTCGTTATTGTGCTGTATATAGGCTAGTTTAATTTTACGCAAAGCAACATTCAGGGGCGCGATGTGAGTCGCCTACACTAGTGTCACGTGACTCGCGTCGGTCTTTTCACGTGATGGAAAAGCCTGGTGCCTTGCATACAATTTTATGATTTTATTCAAAAATATACAGAATATAAATACATATGTTAAATTATGTTCTCAGAACTCTACACTGTTTGTTTATGGCCAGGTTATGGAGCTAGTTGCCGCATATTTCAGCGAGTGAACCGCAAGGCGGTGGTCTGAAGTTAGAAGTTCCCCCACTGAACATGAGACAAATGCCAGCACGAGATCCAGTGCTGTTAGGGTGGAAACGGGACAACAGAGACTGGTCGATTACATTTGAATTACTTGTTTACTTTTTACTTTTATTTGTTAAACAAGCTTAAATGTTGGCAATATGTATTAAATTACGGTATATAAAAAACACTGTAAAATATAATTGAAAATAAAGGAATTATCATGGAGGCCAGTGGTTGTATCAAGTATTTTTAAAAGGTTTAGAGGATTTAAGTTGATCCCTAGACATTAATATATGAAGAACTTTTTTTAATTGAATCAACCATGCTGGGTTAAATCAACCCAAAATGTGTTTTGTCCTATATTTACCCAGCCCCCACTGAATGCCGAGTGTAGGAAAAAAAAATCCAAGTTAGAGTACTTGAATCATAAGCAACCTTAGAAAGTGCAAAAGCTACCAACCTCCATATAGGGAGAAGCAGCAAATTCACCATCAGGACCACGTTGAGTCACAGCAACCACAAACTTGGTCATTTCCATCATGATACAATAGGAAATTAAATTAAATTAAAAGTGGAGGATTTTATCTTTGACAAGATGATTGAAAGGTCAGTTTATGTGACAGGATGCATGTAACTAAGCGACACAGAGCAAAGGTTGAAGACGCTATTTTTTGACGTGACAGTACTGTATGTCCCAAAGCTTGTGCTACACACTGAAAAGTATGTACTTTTTACTTCACAAAAAGAGTGCATACTGTTAAGGCATAGTATAAGTAGGTGAATTGAGGTGCAGCATATGTCTCTTATTTGACACAAGGGGTGCATCCGAAATCGCATACTTCCCTACTATATAGTTGACGAAAAACAGTATGTGACAAAAGTAGTATGTTCAAATTAACAAAAGAGTAGGCAAAAAGTACCCGGATGATCTACTACTTCCGGCGAGATTCTGAAGTGTGCATACAATGGACATTTTACTGTCCCATGAGGCCTCAGGAGAGGATTTGTGAATGGCATTGAAACAACTGATGCTGGAAGGTCACATGACAATGACAACATGGCAGATGTAGTACATCTGGATTTCATTCATGCTCCACAGAACATACTTTTGTGAAGTAAAAGTTATTACTTATTCAAAGTACCTACTCAAGAGTATGTGATTTCAGACGCAGCCAATCAAGGGCATTTGCATGACACCATTCAACTAAAAACATATGCATTTTGACCATTTATTTACAACTGTTTTGGGGTCCTAAAAATGATACCATTAATTTCTCTGTGTAAATAAAAACACGAATCTGTGAAAACATGACATTAGGCGCAAGCATATTCCATGTTCAATCTATAGGTGTGTAGGATTTCTTTACAAAGTGTCATTGCCAACTACTCTCCTGACAGGAGAATGCAGGTTTTTTTAGCCATTTCCACAGATCCGTGTGAACGGTGATTGTTTTGACATTTGTACACAACTTTAAAGATAAATCTTTTCCATTTTTAGTACATTGTCGTCATGTAAATACAGCCTTAGTTCAGTTAATGGAACTCACGCCTAATGAGCTGATGATCTAAACTACATCTCCCATGATTGTCCCAAGACCTACCAGCACCAGCTGCGTCACTTCACTGGTATTCATAAATCCTCTCCTCATGGGACAGTGAAATGTTGAAGTGAAACAGCTGTTAAACTAGTCATGTAAACTGATGGCTTCAAAAAGCATATACTATGCCAATGAACCTTGGAACTTACAGTAGCTGTATTTAAAATTCTCAATTTAAAATTAACTATGGAGAAAGTTAACTTCTGGAACCATATGGTTGTATGCCACATGGGACTTGAAAAGGTAGAGTAGGACTAATCACTTTCACCATATCAGCAGAATGAGGCACTTTATCCAATTTAAAATCTGTTAAACCAGACATGAAGCAAAATGACAAGTCAGATACAAGGATTGGTTTGTCAGTTTTATTGAGAAACTTTCGTTTGCCCTTGAACAATTACAGGACCAAGGGAGGCCTTGCCTTCCCACTGAATGCCTAAAAAAAAAGAAAAGGTTAGAGCACTTGAAACCATCAAAAGCAACCTTAAAGCAAACACTACAAACCTCCATAGGGAGAAGCAGCAAATTCACTATCAGGACCACATGTTGAGTCACAGCAACCACAAACTTGGTCATTTCCATCAGCAGCAGACCATCTGCAAAAAGACAAAGACATGAAACCTCCAACATGAGCAAAGTCAGCTTAAAACAAACAAACCCAACAACATACCCATTGGCAAAGGAACAGGATTTGTGCTGAGCGTCACTGGGTGCAGAAGCAATAGTTGCCTTCAGAATACAGATTATGTAGATCTGCAAGGGATGACACAAGTCACAAAACCAAAGCAGACCAGAAGAGAAACCAAGTTAACGCATGATATTCGGAATACACACAGAAGGACTGTTGCCCTCATGGAACATAAACGCCTCCAGCTGGAACTGGATCTTGTCAACCTGAGACCGAGGCATAAAGCGGGAGCTGGAAGCTGTAGTTTTGGCATCCACAAAGCACCTGACGACAAAGCAATTACAAAGAGCAACTCATGAATGTCAACTGCAGAGCATCAAGCAACTAGACCTTACCCATGACTCTGTGACGGTGGTTACAAAAAGCAACTTAAAATCCTACCGCATCTAGGGCTATGTCCTTACCCATAATTCTCAATGAAGGAATATCTTGGAAGGGAGTTCACATCAGGTACTTGAGTGGCCACACAGCGGTCCACAAACACACGCAGAGGCACATGATTGAACTGATACACAGATGCCTCGATGTTAATAACGTCACCCAGGAAGTAGGAGTATGAAGGCCTCTGATAGGACCAATCATCTACAAAAAAATAAAAAATAAGTCAGCCACAGACACAAGGTTGAAGGTTTATTTTATATATATATAAAAAAAAAAAAAAAAAACTGTACCAACCCATCATGATCTTCAGGGAGAACAGAAAGACTTCTTCACCAGCCTCTACTGAAGCATAAGGGACCCATGCTGGTCTCAAGGCATCACTGCTTACATTCTGAAGCCTACGGTTTACGAAAGTACACATTAAATGGTCTCCCAGTTGTACAAGCAGTGAAGAGTCAGAGAACTTACCTTTGATAATGGCATTGAACACCAACAGCTGCACCTTCGGTCCGGGTAATCGGAGCAGCTGCAAGCGCCTCAGGGGTGTAGGTAAGAGAGAAGGTGTAGACAAGCTCATCCTCATTCATCTGTAAAGAGATTGTGGTTACCAAGAGGGTCATCCCAAAGACTTTACATATACCAAGACAATGCACTCATATTGCTATGAATGGGAGAAAGAGCTCTGTGCAATATGGTGGAATAAATCCTAAGGAGCAAGAAAAAAAGCCAATAGGTAAATTCTTCACATACCACAGCTGCCACAAGAAGCTCCGGTGTTGCCATAGATTGTTTTGGAGACACGCACTTAAGATTAAACATGCGTATCGGCTGTTCCAGGGTAAAAACTAGCTTTAACACTATTAGAGCACAAGATTTATTGTTCTTGTTTCTTAAGCACCATTCATACCATTTAATGGATAGTTTACATCAGATGTTGGCTTGAAGGGTTATTTATTTAAAGGCAAGTAGCGGGAAAAATCTGGATTTCTCCCTTCAAATAGATGGTACCTGGTCTTAGTTGTCCTGGCATTGTAATTACAGCAACTAAATGACTTTCCTTGAGAATTTGGTTATCTTCTGCCACACCAAATTAACCCATTAAGATTTATGAGTTCTTACCATCAGCACACTGTTGCAGTCCTGTAAATCATACTCAAAGATGAGCACTCTAGATTGAGGATCCTGACCAACAACAGGACATCCACCTAGAGACAGACCAGTTGGCTGGATCAACTGACCATTGCTGAAAAAGTCCTGCTGAACCTCTACAAGAAACCGATTCTCGCCGCATTGAACCGCTACGCTGCTGGGAGTCACGGGTTGCCTCAACTGGAAGTCCACCGCCAACTCGCGCTGCACCTCGGGAACAATGGGATACCTCCAATCCAAAGGCTTCACTGGACCCTGCAACAGCTGCTTCTCCTGAAAGCCAAAAGGATCCTGTGCAAGGCTTTTGAAGTCAGGACCCAAAGGACTCTGAAACTGAGAAGCCACTTGCAAAGGGTTCCAGAGCCCTAGAGGAGAAAGGCCAGGACTTCTGGAAGCTGGATCTGATTTTGGCCCCATGCTTCTTGGACTATGACTGTACCTCAATCTTCCCCAGACATCAGGCAGATCAAATGCAACTACCAAAACCAACACTAACACACCTTTTAGGAACCCCATACTAAAAAACTTTGACTCAAACACCACAACACACACCAATGCTTGGCTTTGCCATTTTGTACAGCTTTGAGTTAAGGTGGCTCCACCCCTTTTACCTTAATTGATTATCCTTGATTCTCCTCTGGACCTGTAGAGTTTATGCATTTTGGGGACCCACCGCTCTTCACATTTTGTCTTGCTGTGTCTCAATTCGCCTACTTATACTATGCCCTAAAAGTATGTACTCTTTTTGTGAAGAAAAAGTACATACTTTTGAGTGTATAACAGAAAAGTAGACAAGCTTTGGAACATACTATCACATCATAAAATAGCGGTTTTAATGATCGCTCTCAATCGCTTAGTTACACGTATCCTGTCACGTAAACTGACCTGTAATTCATCTTATTCATCTGTAATTCATCCTCCACATTTAATTTAGTTTCCTACTGTATCGGAGAGAAATGCAGAAACACGTTGATCTGCCAGTCGCGGGTCTTTCATGCAGAGTTAATGCACAATGATGCATTTATAAGTTAATGGCCTGACAGATCTTTATAAAAGTTCACATTGTTGTTGCAGATTAAATATAACACGGATAACATTACATAACTATTTAAGTCTGTGTATTTGAAAAATGTTGTATTTATTTCCCTTCAGCTGTGGTGAAGTATGCAAACACAGTACGAGCGTCACTACGGGAAGCAGAAAGTGTCTGACTTCACGTCTCGGTTTTAAGCTCCTCCCGCCTGAACGCAGCAACTCTCGCCGAATGGTTACATCCAGCCACAGCCGACGTCAAACACACTGTCTCTCTTATCTGAAACATTGAGGGGGGTATTTACTAGGGCAGTTCATCACGATACGATATCGATTCTCTCAGCCAGCGATTCGATATTTGCTGATACCTCAAAAAGTTCTGCGATACGATTACGATTCGATTCAGGGCTATCCTATATCGATTGATTTATCGATATATTTAGATATTATGTGCCGAGTTTACACAACCAATTACATTTTTATTAACTCACAAATGCAACCAAAATAACATGAACGTTTAATTAAACTCTTTGAAAATTGCACACCCTCTCCTAATTGACACATTTACAACAGAAGAGTTAATTTGCAAAAACAGAAAACTCCATTCTTAATTTTTTTTTTTTGTGCATTCCAAGTTTGATTAAGTAACAATAACTAAAAACATACAGGTAACTTACAAAATTAAAGTTCATTGAAAGTATGTTTTTTTATATATAAAAAATTGTTTTTTTTTAGCAAAAGCAGACGTTTATTGGCAAAAGCAGATAACTCCACATTTCATGTTTCAGAGTTAAACAAAACCAAGTAATTGCTTATTGCTATGATATAATAAAACACCAAGTGGTTAATCTTTGTAACGTCAATCTCCTCAGCTGACATAGACGCATGAGTCCTGACAAACCCTCAACACTGTAATGTGCTGCTTTAGCAAGGTTCCGTGACAAAGTTTCAGCTTTTATTTTCCTTTTACGCCCCGAAGAAGATATCACGGGTTCATCAAGTTCGTTGAAATTATCCAACCTCGATAACTTTTAGTCAGCTTTGCCGAAACTCCTCTTAGCTAGCGCTTCTTTTCGAAGTGATCGTAGCAGTCTTGTCACCTGACCTAAATACCGCGCACTGATTCGCTAAAACGGACGGGTTGTGTTCACCAACAACAAGGGTGCTTGCTTGTCCGTTTCTGCTGTAAAATCTGAACTCACGATGCCTTGACAGTGGACAATACCGGCTTTTGCGACAAACTGTGTTTAGGATTCGGTCAATCTTGTCAGGCGTCTATTTCAGGAGGAGATTAATGTTACAAAGACACACCGGCAGACAGTATGGTGAGGAAACAAAAATGCGCGCTTTGGTGTAAAAACGTAGATGGACGTTACGTGAGGATGTGGAATGTCAAAATAAAGGTACCGTATAGCGATATTTTACGTGTGGCATCAATACATCGTATCGTTAGATCGATGTATTGTTACACTCCTAGTATTTACATGATACCATTTTCAACTAAAACTTTGTATGCATTTGATCATTTGTTTGATCATAAATGTTTGATCATTACATTGTCTGTTTTGTGCGTTCAACTTTTATTTTTGATTTGATTAGATTTTTTTATTTTATTTATTTCTCTGTACTCCTCTTATTTTTGTGTTTTATTAGTGTTTGTGAAGCACCTTGGGCAACAGAAGTTGCATTAAATGTGCTATATAAATAAAATGAAATGAAATGAAATGAAGTGCATGTTCATTTTCATGACACCATTTTCCATTAAAAGTTTGTGTGATGTTGTTCCAGAGAGGTGTGTTATGGGCTGGTTTTAGTGAAGCGCTGCGGAGCTTCTGGCCCGACAGTGGAAATGCAGCTATTGTTGTCATGTAAACATACCCTTAGTTCAGTTATTGGAGCTTTTGCCTAATGAGCTGATGATTTGAATCAGGTGTTAAATAAGAGAGACACACTTTGGCTACGTTCACATTGTAAGTCCAAATCTGATTATTTGTGTGTCCTGTTGGAATCTGATCTAAAATTATTGATGTCCACATTGTGTATTGCAACTAATTCAGATCTGATTTGTGTATCCATCTTTCACTTTCCAAAATATCTGCATTGATTTCTATGGATATTATATTGCGTTGGTAAGCATACGCCAAAAACAACTGCAACATAGGGGTCTGCAATACAGATGTTGTCTTATTTACAACGTGTACTAGCCACCGCAATGGACTACTGCATCTTCTTAGGCCGAGGCAGAACTATAGGAGGCTGGTATGAGCAGCTTTATTTCATGCTGTCATCTCTGGTTTCAAAACATGTCTTCATTATGTTGTCATTTTCTACTCATCCGGCACTTTGCCACAATCTTGTTTCTGCAGCGACTTTCAGCATGTTTCATAAAACAATGTCTGATGTTTACATTTTATGTGGCATGAAAAAGTTACATAAATCACATGAAATCTAATCAGAGCAGTCAGATTGAAACTGATTTCCAGAAACACAACTTTAATCAGATTTTAAACAATATATGAAATGTAGCTCGAAACCCATTTGTAAAAAAAAAAAAAATTTGGCCACACTTGCTAATTCTTATTTCACTCAGATAAGGACTGACAGTTTGTACATAACCAGAATGTGCAGATGAGTGGATCCTTTGGGCAAGGACTGAAAAGCCACTGCATTAGCAAGTAAGAAAGTTCTAGAAAATCACTAGAAGGCTTGAAGATATCTACATTGTCATAATTTTACAATCAGGAAACTCAGACAGCTTGTCCAGGATAACTTAATGTCATCTAAAAAGCACCTGAGTGCAAACAAATGAGACTAGAGATTCATGAACACTGAAAATACAAGTTTTAATTCCTTATAAACTTCTGTACCTTTGCAAGTCCCATTTAACAATGCAACCACAGAGTTCCAGTATGGGACTTGCAAATGTACAGTTGGACTATCAGTTTCACCACATTGGCAGAATGAGGCACTTCCAATTTAAAATCTGTTAAACCAGACATGATGCAAAACGACAAGTCAGATACAAGTGAAGTCTCTTGTTTAATAAGCATTGTATTCAATTTCTACATATTGACTCTGACTTTTGTTGTCGAGTCCTCAGAGGGAGGATGACATGAGAAGTGGAGTGTGGAAGGGAGTAGGGAGTGTGCGGGCATTGAGTGTGGTGTTGCTCTCCTCCTCAGTTCGAACACTCTGCTCAATAAAAGCCATTAGCCGTCTATTTCAAGTCCATCGTCTTTATTAAATTGAATCCACAGGCAGCTAAACCCCACACCTTACACGAGCAAGGATTGGTTTATCAGTTTTATTGAGAAACTCCCTTTTGCCCTTGAACAATTACAGGACCAAGTGAGGCCTTGCCTTCCCACTGAATGCCTAGAGAGAAGAAAAAGCCAAGATGGAGCACTTGAAACAATCAAAAGAAACCTTAGAGCAAAAGCTACAAACCTCCATAGGGAGAAGCAGCAAAATCACTATCAGGACCACATGTTGAGTCACAGCAGCCACAGACTTGGTCATTTCCATCAGCAGCAAACCACCTGCAACAAGACAAATACATGGAAGCTTCAACATGAGCAAAGTCAGATTAAAAAAAAAAAAAAAAAAAAAGAAATTACCCATTGGCAAAGGAACAGGATTTACGCTGAGCGTCACTGGGTGCAGAAGCAATAGTTGCCTTTAGTATACAGGTTATGTAGATCTGCAAGGGATGACAGACAAGTCACAAAACCAAAGCAGCTGAGAGAAGTCAAATTAATGCATGATAGTCGCAGTACACACAGGACTGTTGCCCTCCTGGAACATAAACGCCTCCAGCTGGAACTGGATCTTGTCAACCTGAGACCGAGGCATGAAGCGGGAGCTGGAAGCTGTAGTTTTGGCATCCACAAAGCACCTGACGACAAAACAATCACAAAGAGTAACTCATGAATGTCAACTGTAGGGCATCAAGCAACTTGACCTTACCCATGACTCTGTGACAAAGTGGTTACAAAATGCAACTTAACATCAGCCCTATAGCATCAAGGGCCATGTCCTTACCCATAATTCTCAATGAAGGAAAATCTTGGAAGGGAGTTCACATCAGGTACTTGAGTGGCCACACAGCGGTCCACAAACACACGCAGAGGCACATGATTGTACTGCTTCACAGATGCCTCGATGTTAATAACACCACCCAGGAAATAGGAGTATGAAGGCCTCTGATAGGACCAATCATCTACACAAAAAAAAAAAAAAAAAAAAAAAAAAAAAAAAAAAAAAAAAAAAGTCAAACCTTCAACCTTGCGATTGTGGCCATTTTATTAAACCTGTACCAACCCATCATGATCTTCAGGGAGAACAGCAAGACTTCTTCACCAGCCTCGGTTGAGGCATAAGGGAACCATGTTGGCCTCAAGGCATCACTGCTTACATTTTGGAGCCTGCGGTTCATGAATGTACCCTTTAAATGGTCTCCCAGTTGCTTGAGAAATTACAGAAAGTCACAGAGATCACTTACCTTTGATAATGGCATTGAACGCCAACAATTGCACCATCGGACCGGGTAATCGGAGTACCTGCAAGCGCCTCAGGGGTGTAGGTAAGAGAGAAGGTGTAGACAAGCTCATCCTCATTCATCTGTAAAGAGATTGTGGTTACCAAGAGGGTCATCCCAGAGACTTTACATATACCAAGACATGCCCTCATATTGCTATGAATGAGAAAGTGCTCTGTGCAATAGCTCTTAATTAAGAGCATCAGATGTTGTTGGTTTGAAGGGTTATTTAAAGGCAAGTAGTTTGAAAACTCAGGATTTCCCCATTCAAATAGATGGTACATGGTCTTAGCTGCCCTGGCATTGTAAATGACAAACAAGTAAACTAACTTTCCTTGAAAGATTTTGGCTCTCTTCTGCCACACCAAAATAACCCATTAAGATTTATGAGTTCTTACCATCAGCACACTGTTGCAGTCCTGTAAATCATACTCAAAGATGAGCACTCTTGATTCAGGATCCTGACCAACAACAGGACATCCACCTAAAGACAGACCAGTTGGCTGGATCAACTGACCATTGCTGAAAAAGTCCTGCTGGACCTCTACAAGAACCCGGTTCTCGCCGCATTGAACCGCTACGCTGCTGGGAGTCACAGGTTGCCTCATCGGGAAGTTCCCCACCAACTCACTCTGCACCTCGGGAACAGTGGGATACCTCCAATCCAAAGGCTTTACTGGACCCTGCAACAGCTGCTTCTCCTGAAAGCCAAAAGGATCCTGTGCAAGGCTTTTGAAGTCGGGACCCAAAGGACTCTGAAACTGAGAAGCCACTTGCAAAGGGTTCCAGAGCCCTAGAGGAGAAAGGCCAGGACTTCTGGAAGCTGGATCTGATTTTGGCCCCACGCTTCTTGGACTATGACTGTACCTCAATCTTCCCCAGACATCAGGCAGATCAAATGCAACTACCAAAACCAGCACTAACACACCTTTCAGGAACCCCATACTAAAAAACTTTGACTTAAACACCACAACACACACCAATGCTTGGCTTTGCCATTTTGTACAGATTTGAGTTAAGGTGGCTCCACCCCTTTTACCTTAATTGATTATCCTTGATTCTCCTCTGGACCTGTAGAGTTTATGCATTTTGGGGACCCACCGCTCTTCACATTTTGTCTTGCTGCGTCTCAGTTCGCCTACTTATACTATGCCCTAAAAGTATGTACTCTTTTTGTGAAGAAAAAGTACATACTTTTGAGTGTATAACAGAAATGTTTTTAACGATCGCTCAGTTACACGTATCCTGTCACGTAAACTGACCTGTAATTCATCTTGTCAAATATAAAATCCATTTAATTTAGTTTCCTACTGTATCGGAGAGAAATGCAGAAGCACGTTGATCTGCCAGTCGTTGGTCTTTCATGCAGAGACTCTCCTCATATTAATGCACAATGATGCATTTAAAAGTTAATGGCCTAACAGATTTTTATAAAAGTTCACATTGTTGTTGCAGATGAAATATAACACGGAGAACCTTAAATAACTATTTTAATCAGCTTAAATGTTGATTATTGGTCACCCAAACCCCTTTATCTAAACCTCTCAACCAACGGTCGCGCACATCCTCCATGTTTTGTAGTTTTCTGATCACTTTTAACTCGTGTTTGTATTTCTGAACTGAATCCTCCTCCAAAGCGCAATGGGTTGTGGGCAATATTAGCTGTTATAGTGAGCACAGATCCACACTTAGAAAATCCACCAGAAATAGTAGACCATCCGGGGACTTCTGGCATACTTTTTTCAACATACTATGTTTTGGGACACACTTATTTTAATCTCATACTGTTTAGGATGGATAGTATGGACATTGAGACACAGGGTCAGTCTCTCTTATTTTATAAAAGGGCTTTATCCGAAATCACATACATCCCTACTATATAGTTGGTATAAAAAACAGTATATGACAAAAGTAGTATGTTCGAATTTACAGAACTCATAAAAGAGTAGGCAAAAAGTACCCGGATGATCTACTACTACCAGCTAGATTCGAAAGTATTCATACGATGGACACTTTACTGTCCCATGAGGTCTCAGGAGAGGATTTGTGAACGGCAGTGAAGCAACAACTGATGCGGGAAGGTCACATGACAATGATAACATGGTGGATGTAGTATATATGGATTTCATTCATACTACACAGAACATAATTTTTTAGAGGTTGTGAAATCATTACTAATTCAAAATAAATACCTACTCAATAGAGAAGTTATGCACAAGCGCTCAAAAATCAGCTTTTGAAATCACGTACTGTCTGAATATTCATGGACAAGCATAAATACAGATCCCAGAGAGAGGGTGTGTTTAGTTTTGTATAACCTCTAGGGCTTAGTGATCAAACGTCAGATAACGTTTATTATAAACTATTAAGCATCACAATATTCATATACAAACTTCGAGAGCACAGGTATACAATAGGGAGACCAACTCCATTACATCAACAGTGCTTCATAGTACAAGGTGTTCCCTACAGAGCAGTTTTGGAATCATTTGCTTGCCAAATTCTTAAAAGCATCTTGATGTGTTTTTCATCAGGAAATTCTGCTATTAAATGAAAAACATGTAAACTAATGGCTTCAAAAGCATATACCAGTTAACCTTGGAGTTTACAGTAGCTGCATTTAAAATGCTCAATTTAGGATTACCCATGGAGAAACTTCTGGAACCCTATGGTTGTATGGTATATGGCACTTGAAGCAAAATGACAAGTCAGAAACAAGCAAGGATTGGTTTGTCAGTTTTATTGAGAACCTCCCTTTTGCCCTTGAACCATTACAGGACCAAGTGAGGCCATGCCTTCCCACTGAATGCCTAGAGAGAAGAGAGCCAAGTTAGAGCACCTGAAGAAAAAAAAAAAAAACACACCAGAAAGAGCAAACGCTACCAACCTCCATAGGGAGAAGCAGCAAATTCACTATCAGGACCACATGTTGAGTCACAGCAACCACAAACTTGGTCATTTCCATCAGCAGCAGACCATCTGCAAAAAGAAGAGACATGGAACCTTCAACATGAATAAAGTCCATCAAAAAAAAAAAAAAGAAAAAAAAAAAAAGTACCCATTGGCAAAGGAACAGGATTTGCGCTGAGCGTCACTGGGTGCAGAAGCAATAGTTGCCTTCAGAATACAGATTATGTAGATCTGCAAGGGATGTCATACAAATCACAAAACCAAAGCAGACCATAAGAGAAATCAAATTAACGCATGATATTCATAGTACATACAGAAGGACTGTTGCCCTCATGGAACATAAACGCCTCCAGCTGGAACTGGATCTTGTCAACCTGAGACCGAGGCATGAAGCGGGAGCTGGAAGCTGTAGTTTTGGCATCCACAAAGCACCTGACGACAAAATCACAAAGAGTAACTCATGAATGTCAACTGTAGAACATCAAGCAACTAGACCTTACCCATGACTGTGGTTACAAAAAACAACTTAAAACAGTCCTACCACATCAAGGTCTACCACATGTCCTTACCCATAATTCTCAATGAAGGAATATCTTGGAAGGGAGTTCACATCAGGTACTTGAGTGGCCACACAGCGGTCCACAAACACACGCAGAGGCACATGATTGAACTGATACACAGATGCCTCGATGTTGATAACGTCACCCAGGAAATAGGAGTATGAAGGCCTCTGATAGGACCAATCATCTACACAATAAATATTTTTTTTAAATGCACAGCCACAATAGCAAAGGTAAAGGTGCATTTTATTGACAGAAACAACCGGTACCAACCCATCATGATCTTCAGGGAGAACAGCAAGACTTCTTGACCAGCCTCGGTTGAGGCATAAGGGAACCATGTTGGCCTCAAGGCGTCACTGCTTACATTTTGAAGCCTGCGGTTCATGAAAGTACCCATTAAATGGTCTCCCAGTTGCTTGAGAATGTACAGAAAGTCACAGAGATCACTTACCTTTGATAATGGCATTGAACGCCAACAATTGCACCTTCGGACCGGGTAATCGGAGCAGCTGCAAGCGCCTCAGGGGTGTAGGTAAGAGAGAAGGTGTAGACAAGCTCATCCTCATTCATCTGGAAGAGGATTGTGGTTACCAAGAAGGTCATCCCAGAGACTTCACATATACCAAGACAATGCCATATTGCTATGAATGGGAAAGTGCTCGGTGCAATAGTGGAATGACTCCTAAATAAGAGCATCAAAATATTGTTGGTTTGAAGGGTTATTTAAAGGCAAGTAGTTTGAAAATTCAGGATTTCCACATTCAAATAGATGGTACATGGTCTTCATTTGCAATGCCAGCTAAGACCAAGTAAATCTATCTTTCTGCCACACCAAAATAACCCATTAAGATTTATGAGTTCTTACCATGAGCACACTGTTGCAGTCCTGTAAATCATACTCAAAGATGAGCACTCTTGACTCAGGAACCTGACCAACAACAGGACATCCACCTAGAGACAGACCAGTTGGCTGGATCAACTGACCATTGCTGAAAAAGTCCTGCTGAACCTCTACAAGAACCCGATTCTCGCCGCATTGAACCGCTACGCTGCTGAGAGTCACGGGTTGCCTCAACTGGAAGTCCACCGCCAACTCGCGCTGCACCTCGGGAACAATGGGATACCTCCAATCCAAAGGCTTTACTGGACCCTGCAACAGCTGCTTCTCCTGAAAACCAAGAGGATCCTGTGCAAGGCTCTTGAAGTCGGGACCCAGAGGACTCTGAAACTGAGAAGCCACTTGCAAAGGGTTCCAGAGCCCTAGAGGAGAAAGGGCAGGACTTCTGGAAGCTGGATCTGATTTTGGCCCCACGCTTCTTGGTCTATGACTGTACCTTAAACTTCCCCAGACATCAGGCAGATCAAATACAACAATCACAACCATCACTAAGACAACTTTCAGAAACCCCATCCTAACAAACTTTGACTCAAACACCACAACACACACCAATGCTTGGCTTTGCCTGTTTGTACACCTTTGAATTAAGGTGGCTCCACCCCTTTTACCTTAATTGATTACCTTTGATTCTCCTCTGGACCTGTAGAGTTTATGCATCTCTGGCACCCACCGCTCTTCACATTCTGTATGTCTCTCTTATCTGACACATTAAGGGGGATATTTACATGACACAATTTTAAACTAAATCTTTTTATGCATTTTGTTCATTTACACAACAACAGCGTTTTGGGGGCCTAAAACTCAAAGTTTTGAAAACTGGTTTCAAAGTGCAAGTTTTTGAAACTACTACCATTATTGTGTCCATGTAAACTACAAAAACATGAATTTATGAAAGCGGTGACGTCATGTGCATACGTATTACGTGTTCAGTCTATAGGCGTGTAGTGTTTCTTTACAAAGTGTCATCGCCAACTACTGGCCTGGCAGCAGAATACAGCATTTTTAGTCGTTTTCACAGATCCTTGTGAACCGGGATCATTTTGACAACATTGTTGTCTGTATCCAAAACATTTAAAAATGCAAAGGAAAACCTTTCTTATTTTAAGTACAATGTTGTCATGTAAACATACCCTTAATTCAGTTATTGGAGCTCTAGCCTAATGAGTTGATGATCTGAATCACGTTTGTTAAATAAGAGAGACACTTCGGCTATGTTCACACTGTCAGTCCAAATCTGATTATTTGTGTAACCGATTGGAATCTGAACTAAAATTATTGATGTCCACATTGTGTATTGCAACTAATTCAGATCGGATTTGTGTATCCATGTGTATCCATCTTTCACTTTCTGAAATATCTGCATTGATTTCTATGGAAATTACGTTGTGTTGGTTAAGCATACGCCAAAAACAACAACTGCAACATAGGGGTCTGCAATACAGATGTTGTCTTATTTACAACGTGTACTAGCCACCGTGCTGGACTACTGCATCTTCTTAGGCTGAGGCAGAACTATAGGAGGCTGGTATGAGCAGATTTATTCCATGCTGTTGTCTCCACTGGTCTCAAACCATGTCTTCATTATGTTGTCATTTTCTGCTCATTGAGCACTTTACAACAATCTTGTTTCTGCAGCAACTTTCAGCATGTTTCATAAAACAGCGTCTGAGGTTTACATTTTATGTGGCATGAGAAAGTAAATCACATGAACCCCAATTATAGCAGTCAGATTTAAACTGACTTACAGAAATGTGATTCAAATCAGATTTTAAACAGTGAAATGAAGCTTGAAACAGATTTGTAAAAAAAGAAAAGAGATTAGTAAATTTCACACTTGCTAATTTTTATTTCATTAAGATTAGGACTGACAGTCTTAATATAGCTAAAATGTGCAGATGAGTGGATCCCTTGGACCAGGACTGAAAAACCACTGCATTAGCAAATGAGAGTTCTAGAAAGTCACTAGAGGGCTTAAATATCTACATTCATTCACAATTTTACAATCAAGAAACTGACAGCTAGTCAAAGATAACTTATGTCAACTAACAAGCACATAAGTGCAAACAAATGATAGACTATAGTTTCATGTACACTAAAAATACAGGTCAGAAAAAAAACTTTAGTTTTGTATAACCACTACAGCTTAATGTGATCAACTTCAGTGGAAGTTGACTACAAACAATTAAGCGTCACAATATGCACAAACACAGAGCACAGGAATATTCTAGGGAGACCAACTTCATTGCATCTGCAATGCTTAATGAGGCAAGGTGTTCCTTGCAGAGCGCTTTTGGAATTATTAAGAGCATCATGGGTAATTATTTTCACCAGGAAATTTACAGTTAAACAAAGTAACAAACTAATGACTTCAAAAGCATATCAATTAACTTTGGTCTTACACTAGCGGCCTTTAAAAGGTTATTTTAATTCCTTATGGAGAAAAACCTTTGCAAGTCCCATATAACAATGCAACCAAAGGATTCCAGGCTATATGGGACTTACAAATGTACAATAGGACCGTTTCACCACATTGGCAGAATGAGGCACTTCCAATTTAAAACGTTAAACCAGACATGACGTGAAATGAGAAGTCAGATGCAATCATGGATTGGTCTGCCAGTTTTATTGAGAACCTCCCTTTTGCCCTTGAACAATTACAGGTCCAAGTGAGGCCTTGCCTTCCCACTGAATGCCTAGAGAGAAGAAAAAGCCAAGTTAGAGCACCTGGAAAAACAAATAAACAAACAAACAAAAAACCTACAAACCTCCATAGGGAGAAGCAGCAAATTCACCATCAGGACCACATGTTGAGTCACAGCAACCACAAACTTGGTCATTTCCATCAGCAGCAGACCACCTGCAAAAAGACAAAGACATGAAACCTCCAACATCAGAAAAGTCAACTTAAAAATAACCCCCCAAAAAAACCCATGTACCCATTGGCAAAGGAACAGGATTTGTGCTGAGCGTCACTGGGTGCAGAAGCAAGTGTTGCCTTCAGAATACAGGTTATGTAGATCTGCAAGGGATGACTGACAAGTCACAAAACCAAAGCAGATGGAGAAGTCAAATTAACTGATATTCATAGTACATACTGAAGGACTGTTGCCCTCCTGGAACATAAACGCCTCCAGCTGGAACTGGATCTTGTCAACCTGAGACCGAGGCATGAAGCGGGAGCTGGAAGCTGTATTTTTGGCATCCACAAAGCACCTGACGACAAAGCAATCACAAAGAGTAACTCATGAATGTCAACTGCAGAGCATCAAGCAACTAGACCTTACCCATGACTGTGGTTACAAAAAGCAACTTAAACAGTCCTACCACATCAAGGTCTACCACATGTCCTTACCCATAATTCTCAATGAAGGAAAATCTTGGAAGGGAGTTCACATCAGGTACTTGAGTGGCCACACAGCGGTCCACAAACACACGCAGAGGCACATGATTGTACTGCTTCACAGATGCCTCGATGTTAATAACACCACCCAGGAAATAGAAGTATAAAGGCCTCTGATAGGACCAATCATCTACACAATAAATAATTTTTCTTTAAATGCACAGCCACAATAGCAAAGGTAAAGGTGCATTTTATTGACAGAAACAACCTGTACCAACCCATCATGATCTTCAGGGAGAACAGCAAGACTTCTTCACCAGCCTCAGTTGAGGCATAAGGGAACCATGTTGGCCTCAAGGCATCACTGCTTACATTTTGGAGCCTGCGGTTCATGAAAGTACCCATTAAATGGTTTCCCAGTTGCTTGAGAAATTACAGAAAGTCACAGAGATCACTTACCTTTGATAATGGCATTGAACGCCAACAATTGCACCATCGGACCGGGTAATCGGAGTACCTGCAAGCGCCTCAGGGGTGTAGGTAAGAGAGAAGGTGTAGACAAGCTCATCCTCATTCATCTGTAAAGAGATTGTGGTTACCAAGAGGGTCATCCCAGAGACTTTACATATACCAAGACAGTGCACTCATATTGCCATGAATGGGAGAAGGTGCAATATGGTAGAATTCCTAAGAGCAAATCACCAATTAATAAAGTCTTCACATCACTACAGCTGCCCTCAGAAGCTCCAGTGTTGCCAGAGATAGTCAATGTTTTGGAGACATGCACATTGGCTGTTCCTGGGTAAAACCTAGCTTTAACACTATTAAGGCACAAGATTTGTTCTGGTTTCTTAAGCTCCTTTCATACCATTTGTGGGATAGTTTACATCAGATGTTGGTTTGAAGGGTTATTTAAAAGGCAAGTAGCTTGAAAAAAAAAAAAAAAAAAAGGATTTACCCATTTAAATAAATAGAACTTGGTCTTAGCTGCCCTGGCATTGCAAATGACAACCAAGTTAGTTGACTTTCCTTGAAAGATTTTGGCTCTCTTCTGCCACACCAAAATAACCCATTAAGATTTATGAGTTCTTACCATCAGCACACTGTTGCAGTCCTGTAATTCATACTCAAAGATGAGCACTCTTGACTCAGGATCCTGACCAACAACAGGACATCCACCTAGAGACAGACCAGTTGGCTGGATCAACTGACCATTGCTGAAAAAGTCCTGCTGGACCTCTACAAGAACCCGGTTCTCGCCGCATTGAACCGCTACGCTGCTGGGAGTCACGGGTTGCCTCATCGGGAAGTTCCCCCCCAACTCGCGCTGCACCTCGGGAACAATGGGATACCTCCAATCCAAAGGCTTCACTGGACCCTGCAACAGCTGCTTCTCCTGAAGACCAAAAGGATCCTGTGCAAGGCTTTTGAAGTCGGGACCCAAAGGACTCTGAAACTGAGAAGCCACTTGCAAAGGGTTCCAGAGCCCTAGAGGAGAAAGGCCAGGACTTCTGGAAGCTGGATCTGATTTTGGCCCCACACTTCTTGGACTTTGACTGTACCTTAAACTTCCCCAGACATCAGGCAGATCAAATGCAACAATCACTAAGACAACTATCAGGAAACCCATCCTAACAAACTTTAACACAAACACCACAACACACACCAGTACTTGGCTTTGCCTGCTTGTATACCTTTGAATTAAGGTGGCTTCACCCCTTTTACCTTAATTGATTACCTTTTATTCTCCTCTGGACCTGTAGAGTTTATGCATTAGCCAATGAGAGCATGCTATAATGTCACTAGTCAAAAAAAGGCTTGAGGTTTTAATCTAAAGTCTTTTGCAATTAGGAAACTGACAGTTTGTCCATGATAGAAACTTAGGCTACATGCAGACGGCAGGCAAATGCAAATCCGATTTTTTTGTTCATATGTGATCTGTTTTTCTAATGACAGTGTGAACAGCACAAACCACATGGAATCTGAACTTTTCAATTCTGATTTGGGCCACCTCTATATGTGTTACTAAATCCGATATAGGTCAGATGTTTTGCAATGTAACTTAAGTCTGAACAGTCAAATCGGTATTCATGTTTAAATCACTTTAAATCAACATTTGTTACATTTCTGCACTCATGGGAGTCAGATTTTGCATTCCCAAAGTTATCAAGACTGTTGCAAAAGGTAATCAGTGAAGGACATTGATTTGTCAGAGCTCATAAGCATTACAGTGACAGCTCTACAAGCAAAACATGAGGGTTCATATCATAATTGTTTAAAAATTCTGCTCTGTTTTTTTTTTTCATCTTTTTTAAATATATATTGACTGAGCATAAATTCTCTGGCTTCCTTGGCAGATCACACAATAAATAAACGCGGAACCGCTAACGATGCGGGCCGCAGAGCGAGCATTTTCAATGATTCCTTTGGAAGTTGAGGTTCACGCTCACGCGGTGCATTGTGGGATTGACAACTTACCGGAGAAAGCGTTGAGCGTCAAAAGGTTGGGCAGTTTATGCAAATTATAAAGCAATGGGTGGCAGCCAATGGCTGTGAGGTTTGGGTGACGTCTGTCTTGAGCGTTTAAAATTATGCCGGTTGTCCTGAAATTTATGCTGAATTTAGTGCATTAATCTTTCTTTCTTTTTTTTACACATTGGATACTTTGTTGTTGTTATATGTTAAATATTGCAGTTTAGATCCATCAATTGTGATTATACTGGCTTTAAAAAATTGGCAGGATACTTTGGGGCATTTGGAAACAATGCTTTCCTATTTCCAAAATGTAATCGCATGCATCTCTGATTTTTATGAGTGTTTAAAAAAAAAAAAAAAAACCCGTGTCCACTAGAGGCTGACATTTTTTTGGGAATCCAGCGGGATGGGAAAAAAAATCACTTTTAACCATGGGATTGGGAGGGGACAGGAAAAATGTCGGCATAACACCTGAAATCATAACAACACGATACCCAACTTTATTCACAAATATACCGTTCATATAAATAAACTATACATTTTAATTTTGAACTCAATTCTAGTTTCCCTTCACCCAGCATATGCTCTCCTGATTGCTGAATGACGTGCTCCACCCGTAACAGTTTATGGTGGTAATGCACCAAGTATCCCAATGCACACCAATAATAAAGGAGAATGCGGCGGCTTCCCCGTGCACTTTGTAGCCGCGAAAATCACAATTAAAACGGAGTCAGACATGAAAGCCACGCTGCAACAACTACTGTCGTGTCGTCGGAAAATGATACTCAGTTGTGCTCACCGACATTCTGCCAGGTCTGAAGTAACCAACATTTTTTACGAGTTGAGAAAGACGGCGTAATGCGTGAGTGCCTGTGTGTGTTTGCATGGATGATTTATATGAAATTTAATGTGCACTGTTTAAGATGGCTTTCAGTTCAATAAAATAACATAGAAAACTACATTTTGGATTTTTATTAAACTAAGGTGGGCATCCTGTGATCTACTGTAGCCTATATATATATATATATATATTTTTTTTTTACCGTAACTGACAGATTCCGGGAGTGGGAGGGAATGGGAGTCATTCTTCTGGGATTGGGATAGGACGGGATTTTGCCCCCGTTTTCGTGGGATTGGGATGGGACGGGATTTTTTTTTTTTCTGGGAGTGGGATGGGAGAAGTTTGAAAATTCACTCCCGTGTCACCCAGTGTCCACTGGCGTGATGCGAAGCAATTAGTTCATTCATGGAAGTTGAGCTTCATGCTCGCGCGCGCGGATCAGTTCAGGACCATGATCTGTTCATATGGGAATCTGATATTGCATTAAAACAACAATCAGCTATAAAAAAAAAAAAAAAAAAAAAAAAAAAAAATCAGATCTGAGCAGTAAATCGGAATTGAGTGCTATAAGGATCGCAGTGTGAACGTGTCTTTTATAAAGCACCTGAGCTCACATAAATAATAGAGATGATTCATAAATATATTTAAAGTCCCCATGAAATCAAAATTGACCATACTTACTTTGTTTGCCTAAATTGATCGTTTTGTGGCGAACAATTCATCCATGCAAGTCAATCCACACAAAAAAAATTTTTGGCTTCGTAATCTTTAATCAAAATCTGAAAATGTCCCTCCCCTCTGCGTTGGAGGACCTTCCCTGATGACGTAGGTTTGAGGACTTGGGTTGGGAAACGCTTAACCACTCCCCTCAAACCGTTAGTCTGCTATGAGCAGAGATGGAGAGGAGGAGCGCTAGAGTAAAACCCTGCCCTCTGTTCAATATTCCGTTTCACTGGGAAACACGTCACAACACTGGAGAAAAGTCGTTTGCAACTTCCGGTTCACGGGGACTTTAAAATACAAATCACATAGACAAAACAGTTACTTTTTAAGTAAGTTTAGTATAATCACTTCAGTCCGTGTGCACGCGCATCATATAGGCTACTGTATGCATGATGCAACATAAATGAGCTGCAAGGAAAACAATAACTGTCCCGTTTTTATTCTTCACTGTGTACTTTTAATTCTTTGGATGTGTAATAACACTTTATTACTTGACTACTTCTGATTTAATTCCACAATGAGAGAGATAAATCAACATATTGATAAAACATTTTTTTCAGTTTCAAGAGGTGGAAAGGATAAAGTTGCACTGAGGACTGATCACAGGTAAAGTCTAAAAATGTTATGACCGAAACAGCATTACAATTCACTTAATACCTTTCCAAGTTTTTTCCAACAAGGTTATTTTAATGCATCCACAAAACCATCACATAAAACATGGAGACCTCTTGTGGCTGATGGGATACATTGTACATACATGCATAATATACTGTATAAATGATTTGTTTTATTTTTACACAATAAAACGTCTTAATTCCCAGAAAAGGTCAGTTTTACCCTTAAGGACTTTGTAGAAACTTTTACATGCATTTGTAGTCACATTTTTAGTAATACAAGAATTGTCAAAAACAAATACCAACTTGACGTTAATGCATTGACAAACTTCCCTTATAAAACAAAAAGTACAGTAGTACCATGGTAAAGTGATGGAGTTAGATGGTAATACCACAGTACTTTGCTGCAGTGTTATAAAATAAGTAATAATAATAATAATAAAACTTAGACCAAGGTAATATATATATATATATATATATATATATATATATATATATATATATATATATATATTAGGGCTGTCAAACGATTAATCGCATCCAAAATAAAGTTTGTGTTTACATAATATATGTGTGTGTACGGTATATAATTATTTTCTATATATAAATACACACATTCATATATATATATTTAAGAAAAATGTGTTATTTATATATAAAATATTTATATATAATATAAATTATATATAATATAAATATATATACACAGTATATACATGCAAATATTTCTTAAATATATACATGCATGTGTGTGTATTTATATATAGAAAATAATTATATACCGTACACATCTCATAATAGCATATAAATAATATGAAAATAACATTCTGTACTTTATATAGAAAAACAATTTATGCTCTTCAAATCCTCCTTCCACCCAGTGTAAAATAAGATAAAGAGACAAAGCATTGCTTTAACAACTTAAAATATTTATTTTCTGAATGAAAAATATAGTTGTTTACAATGGGATATAATTTAGCTCTTCTGACAGCTGTACATCATCAGAACACACACTCATGATGATGGTGGCAAGTTTAATATGGTTAAAAGTTAATAACACTTAAAATCAGCCATATAAACAGTATGTGCTATTAATATACATGTATTCCAAAAAGCAGCTCTGGGAAGGGCTTTAACAGTCCAGTTTTCAGCTTTGTTCAGAAATTGTCTTGAATCTCCGTTTTCCAGTTCAGATGAACACTGATCACGGGCCGCTCACATACTAAATACGAGCAAGTGTCCATCATCGCAACAGTTTGCCTAAATCTAGAGCAATAAAACTCAACATGAATAATGAAAAGGTTCTGAGACAGACATTGTGCTTTTGTAACCATTTACTCAAACACTTACATGACTTTCACCTCATATAGTACTGACGGATAAATGCGGATTCAAGCCATCGTGCAGATATGTTCGGATCAATTGAACTGTTAAATGTATTAGTTCATTCACGATTTGAAGTGATATTCAGAATTCAGATGCATAATATACTGTGAAAAAAAGTGATTGTCCTTCACAAAAAAAAAAAAAAAAAAAAAAGGACATTGCTGTTGTTTTGTGCACCATTCGTGAATTTTAGGTCACATTTCAGCCCAAAAATCTAAAGAAAAAATATTATTATGACTACTTTATATTTTGCATGGAAAATAAAGACTATTTTGGGACAATTAAACCTTCCAGCAATGTGAAAAATCTCATTACTGGAATTCAGTAATTCATCAGGACACAATAAATTAAATTCAGCACAACAAATACTTTCAATTACACTTACTTAAATTGCATTGTTTTGTTTTTTTTAACTTTTGTTTGTGAAGTGAAATATGACCTGGATATTTTCTGTGAAATTCACCTATGGCAAAATTTGCCTTAAAAAAAATAATACTTTCAA
Source organism: Vimba vimba (assembly GCA_022828995.1). NCBI lineage: Eukaryota > Metazoa > Chordata > Actinopteri > Cypriniformes > Leuciscidae > Vimba > Vimba vimba. Next base: position 33,515,778 of record CM040836.1, on the reverse strand, counting down.
TAAACCGCCATAATGAATCTGTCGACTCGCATGAAGTCTTGGTTTGAATGGGTGTGTAACAGCATCATTACGGTGGGAAGCGGCATCAATCAGCGCTGCTATAATAATTCAAGATTATAAGACCTGATTGCAATGTGAATTAAAACGCCAAGGGCCTACATTATTTGATATGGCACATTGTGCTTGGTTAATGCAGTTTCACAGTGTTTTAAGACTTTAAGATAAGAGAAGTAAATGAACTCAACATGCTGAAAATTCTTTGGTAAACCATCATAGCTGGTGTGTGTGTGTAAGTCACAAACCGTTAACAATATACCCAACACTATTGTTCACTCCAATCCACAAGTCAAGTCTGTGACGCTCTTTGGTGCGTCGGGTTACTGAATGCTGGTGGCTGAAAGAGCTGAAAAAATACAAAAACATCCCTAATGCAAAGAGAAAGCCTTTCTGATTATGATACGTAGAATACATTTGAGAGTTTTTCATATACAATTGTAATACATATTGTAAATTATTTATAGGTTGCGTCTGCGGACAGAAAATAAACCCTCCCGTCTTTGGCTGCATTCGAACTCGAGATGCGTCTGATCAGTGAAACCCATTCGTAGAGTTACACGCTCATGACGAAATCTCAAGAAACAGCTTTAACACTGGACGTGAAACTCCCGGAGTCCTGTAACATCCATCCCATGATGCAACAAGGTGAATCTCATGAAAACAAACAAGTCGTTTTATTTAGCATATAGAAAAGCACGTTTTTTTTGTGTGTGTGTACATTTTGCCTTTACTTTCATGAACTTTGCATTGTCCATCGTATTAATATTTTTTGGGGCTTTTCGTGAGATTCACCTGATCATTTGTACTGAAGTGAAATCCACACACGTCTTTAAACACGGTGTCTGCCGTTTTCGTTTTGGCGTGCTAAACCTTCATGCGTAAACTAGTAAAATCCACGAGGAACCCGGTATAAAAGAACCACTGCAGTTCAGCGCATCATATTAAATAACAGCTGCGTCATTCGCGTCTATGTACAGCAAAATAAAAGTGCTGGGACTGGCGTCCGCGATCACGTGTAAAAGCCCACAGGGAAATCTGTGAATAATACTGGATAAAGAGAGCGCGGCGCAGTGTCCTTCATACTTGCCCCGTCACTAATACTGTGAGGAAGCGAAGCCGCGCCGGCGCCGGTCCGATGCGATGCGTTCACGGCTCCGGCGGACTGAGAGGTCGTGAGAGGGCTCATGGGACATGAGCCAGCGCTGGTCTCAGATCAGTCTGGAGTTTCTCAGGAACTGAATGAGCACTTTGTAGATGAAGGTGTACTGTGAGAGCGTCTGCACCATCATCATGCGTTGCTGTCGCAGCAAAGTCAGAACAGTCGGGACGTCCAGCATCTGTGCGGAAACAACCACGCATCGTCAGACCTCACCTTTACATTCTGAATCTCAACCATGCTCTAGAATATTAGATATAGGCAAAGCAATGCACACTTATGCATATATATACAGTGAGGAAAATAAGTATTTGAACACCCTGCTATTTTGCAAGTTCTCCCACTTGGAAATCATGGAGGGGTCTGAAATTGTCATCGTAGGTGCATGTCCACTGTGAGAGACATAATCTAAAAAAAAAAAATCCAGAAATCACAATATATGATTTTTTAACTATTTATTTGTATGATACAGCTGCAAATAAGTATTTGAACACCTGTCTATCAGCTAGAATTCTGACCCTCAAAGACCTGTTAGTCTGCCTTTAAAATGTCCACCTCCACTCCATTTATTATCCTAAATTAGATGCACCTGTTTGAGGTCGTTAGCTGCATAAAGACACCTGTCCACCCCATACAATCAGTAAGAATCCAACTACTAACATGGCCAAGACCAAAGAGCTGTCCAAAGACACTAGAGACAAAATTGTACACCTCCACAAGGCTGGAAAGGGCTACGGGGAAATTGCCAAGCAGCTTGGTGAAAAAAGGTCCACTGTTGGAGCAATCATTAGAAAATGGAAGAAGCTAAACATGACTGTCAATCTCCCTCGGACTGGGGCTCCATGCAAGATCTCACCTTGTGGGGTCTCAATGATCCTAAGAAAGGTGAGAAATCAGCCCAGAACTACACGGGAGGAGCTGGTCAATGACCTGAAAAGAGCTGGGACCACCGTTTCCAAGGTTACTGTTGGTAATACACTAAGACGTCATGGTTTGAAATCATGCATGGCACGGAAGGTTCCCCTGCTTAAACTAGCACATGTCAAGGCCCGTCTTAAGTTTGCCAATGACCATTTGGATGATCCAGAGGAGTCATGGGAGAAAGTCATGTGGTCAGATGAGACCAAAATAGAACTTTTTGGTCATAATTCCACTAAACGTGTTTGGAGGAAGAAGAATGATGAGTACCATCCCAAGAACACCATCCCTACTGTGAAGCATGGGGGTGGTAGCATCATGCTTTGGGGGTGTTTTTCTGCACATGGGACAGGGCGACTGCACTGTATTAAGGAGAGGATGACCGGGGCCATGTATTGCGAGATTTTGGGGAACAACCTCCTTCCCTCAGTTAGAGCATTGAAGATGGGTCGAGGCTGGGTCTTCCAACATGACAATGACCCGAAGCACACAGCCAGGATAACCAAGGAGTGGCTCTGTAAGAAGCATATCAAGGTTCTGGCGTGGCCTAGCCAGTCTCCAGACCTAAACCCAATAGAGAATCTTTGGAGGGAGCTCAAACTCCGTGTTTCTCAGCGACAGCCCAGAAACCTGACTGATCTAGAGAAGATCTGTGTGGAGGAGTGGGCCAAAATCCCTCCTGCAGTGTGTGCAAACCTGGTGAAAAACTACAGGAAACGTTTGACCTCTGTAATTGCAAACAAAGGCTACTGTACCAAATATTAACATTGATTTTCTCAGGTGTTCAAATACTTATTTGCAGCTGTATCATACAAATAAATAGTTAAAAAATCATACATTGTGATTTCTGGATTTTTTTTTTTTAGATTATTTCTCTCACAGTGGACATGCACCTACGATGACAATTTCAGACCCCTCCATGATTTCTAAGTGGGAGAACTTGCAAAATAGCAGGGTGTTCAAATACTTATTTTCCTCACTGTATATAAAAAAGTCATACGCAATGGAAATTCAAAGGGCTGTACATAGAAATTCTATGTATAAAAAGGCACAAATACAAAACTAAAATTTTTTTGTAACAAACAAATACGATCAATAGTAAAAGATATACAATTTAATTTAATTAAATAACATCTACTTAACATTTACTATTAGAATAATTCAAAAAAATATTAAATATGAATAACTTTAGTTTTGAACTCGTGTCTTGTAACATGAATCTGTTTTTGCACTGATATTAGACTGATTTATTTAAAACATTTACACAAAAAAATATTAAAATATTGTATATAGAGAAGACAAAAGAAAAGAAAGTGTTGGTATTAATGGATCAATATACAAAAAGTAAATGATTAAAAAACAATACATATAAATAAAATATATAAATATAAATTAAACTATATTAATAATTTAATTATAAAACATTTTTTTTTCATGTATTTAGGTTTAACTCAAGTGTTTTATGAATCTGTTTTTGAACTGATATCAGACTGATTCATTCAGTTGCTACAAATTATTTACATAAGATTAAAATATTGTATATAAAAAGAACTAAAACAACAAAAAAATAAATAAAAAAAATCACATTATTTTAATAATTACATTTAATAAAACATTTCATATTAAATTATAATCATTAAAATAACAAAAAAAATATATTTTGCAAAATTTCCAATTTTGCACTGATATCAGATAGATTAATTAATGTATATACATATTAATTTGAATACATTCTTAAATTATTTAAATAATTTAATAATAAATAATAATTAATTTAAATTAATACGTTTTATTTGATTTGTAAATCCATGTATTTTTCAAAAACAATCTTCTTTTTTTTTTTTGTTGAATTTCCAGCTAAAGAAATCAATGTGTGATATATACCATTAAAATTATATTAAATTTCTCATACTGTGACAGGATTACAGTGCAACCCAATAAACTATATTTATAATCCCTAGGTCAAATTTTCATATAATGTTTTACAATGTTAACCGATGACTGTCTCAATGGCTGAACGACTGACCCCAGGTTACACAACAGCACCACAGTCTGTGCTTCCGCCCCTCGCTTTCGTCATATTAAATCATGTGCCGTAAACTGTGACTAAGGTCTCAGTGTGGTACAAACCTGTCCAGCCACATGCCTACATATACAGAGAACGTCGTCATCTCTATTCCTAGAAACCATGTGTTTTGTAAGCTGAAGCAGAAGTGTAACATTTCTTTCTGCCCTGATGCCTACAGTGAGCAGTGTGTGTAGTTTACCCCAGTAACCGTGACCATTTCACCCTGAGATGCTCTAATTCTGCGATGCCAATGTAAGCACAGGACATATGTACCTCATTATGTTCCAGACAAGCGATCATGATCTCAGACAGAATGACCACACCAGTGCGTCCCACCCCAGCACTGCAGTGCACCAGAACCGGCAGGTTTGTGTTCTTTGGGTCGCTGGAGCTGTTGGTGTGTCGCCTCACGGACTGGATCTCCTCCAAGTACGCTGAGACACAGAAATAGAGCAGTTTAAAGAGACACGCCAGGATAAAACACTCAACAGTTATGCAGCTTAAAGTCATGCATGATGAATGTCACCACAACAATGTTTCTTCAATCATTATGTTCAACAATTCAAGAGAATACTTTCACTTTTCTTTCTGGCTTACTAACAGAGAAATGTACAATTTGTCCAGACAATATGAATATGAAAACTACAAACAAACTCATTTGCAGATCCGAACACCACCTGTGATGTCTTGAGTGCCAAAAGCAGTGATGTTTGATCTGAAGAAAGCCTGTTATCTGTAGGCGCGTTTCCATCACAGATTTGTGCAGAACTTTTGCGATTTTTTCTAAACGTCGGCAAAAAACTAAAATGATGGCGTTTCCATTAACCGATGTTATGCGACTAAAACTGAATTTTTTCCTCTCATAAGTCATTCCAAAAATCATAGCAACGGACGTCGGTAGGTTTATGTATCTCAGCCACTGCACTGACCATTATTATTAATCAAAGGAGACGTATGTGTGTTTTCCAATCATTAATGGCCAGGAAAGACTCTTATACTGTGAGCGGCTCATATGAGGAGTTTCTGGGTGTTTCTCCCTCAGATCTGCGTCGAGCTCTTGATTGTGGCATTTATTTGAGGTTTAGAATCCAGTATTCCTGTCATTATTTTGTCTTTTATGAATTTAATAAAGAACTCTGTCTCGTATTCTGTCCAAACACACCGCCTCATCTACGTCAGGTGACCTGTAAATGCGCAAAAACTGTTTCCATTGCAGTTTTGCGAAATATTTCTTTTTCTAATTGCCTGAAAAACCTCCTCATGCGAGCGGAAAAACTTTTTTGCGATAAATGTTTTTTTTTTAATTGACGTGTTTCCATTGGGCGCATTTTCAATTCGCAATTTCAATTTGTGCAATTTGAAGAGTAATGGAAACGCGGCTACTGTTACACCGTGTCCTAACTACACGTGACGCACGATAAAAGCCTCTTTTCCATGTTAATCAGTGTTTGTCCTAACCAGCCGCGACGGCGACACGCGACGATTCTATTTTAGAAACGGTTTCTATTTTTCTGTGACGTCAACAAACACAAAGTGTGGCGATGATAATCTCAGGCACTGTTTATGTGGTTTATTTAATGTTAAAAGCGTGTAATGTGACTGAATATCATTTAGTGCTCCAGCTTTGTAGCTGTAAAAGCAACAATGGATAATTCACCTCAGATCTTGAAATTAAACAAATGGAAACAAGAACGTTCAAACTGTGAACAAACAAGTGAATTATTTGACAAAGATTGTTTTAGTAACTCAGCCTATGTTTTTTTAATAATGTTTAAATGGTGTAATATTTGTGAATTTGATTATGTAGCACTTTTCCATTTTCTTGCACATGCCGTCATGATTACTCTCTGGTGCTGCGAGACTCCGCCCACACGCTGTTCTGATTGGCTGTGGGTTTTGATTGATTTTGTCGCGTCGTGTCTAGTGTGGACAGACAAGCTATTTGTCGCTGGAACCTTATCGCATCGCGTCTGGTTAGGACACGGTGTCATACTTACAAAGAAAGCCTTTAAAGTCCTCCGGGCAGCCGTGATCGGGCCAGTCTGTGTACTGCAGGTGCCAGACGGTTCGCTCCTGTCCTGTGAGGAGGTGTTTGATCTTCAGGCCGGTTGTGGCGTAGCATCCCGAGTCCGTACGGAAGCGTGTGGTGATCTTAAATCGTCCATAAGTAACAGTGTTGTGGCGAGAACCCAGACGAGGCCAATAGCGGAAACTCTTCTCACGACCTCCTTCCTGCAGGACAGGAAACAGAACAAGCCAGTTTGAGGATGCAAAGATTCAGAGTGTTTTATTTAGTGCCATGTCAGCATTCAAAGCTAATTTCATGGCAGAAATTCAATTACAAAAATACAAATATCATATAAATACAATAAAAAAACTAAATTAAAATTAAATTAACATATGATAAAAAAAATCCAAACCCTTTTCAGGCATAATCTTACTAAATAAGGTAACTTCATAAAAGAGCATTCTACTTGTATTAAGTCCAAGACAATCTAATAAAGTATGTTTAACAGTTCTTACAAAACATGCATAGTTGGGTCTTCTTCAGCTTTAAGCATAAAAGCATGGGTCAAACTTGTATGACAGAATGCAAAGATTTAATAAGGCAAAACACATCAGTTTGAAGAGTGACACTGTGAATAACAAATATGGCTTAATTTTAATCGATTCTCATTTTGATGAACCAAAATCCCAAGAAACGTTATTTTAGTCCATGCTGTTTTCAGTTGATGCATGCCGTGAACAAACATTATTTGTAAATTGTAGAACCTGCCATCCAATAAACTGCAAGAAGCTTTGTGACTTTTGATATAGGAAAATTTACTGAAATGAATCCTCATGTAATCGCTCGATCAGTGTTTCAACCGCGGAAAGAAGGATAAATCAGCTTGAGAACAATGTCATTATTTAATTTACATTTTACTGCAGGAAAGCAATTCAATGTCTATAACCTCGACAGTCAGCTAAGTCAAGAGAGGAGCATTTTGATAAATATATATATCATTATATTTTTACTTAATCTGTTCTTTAATATTTAATGTATGTTTGAATGAATCCATCATTATGACAGGCACTGCTTAAAAATTGGAGTAAAAACTATTATATCGTTAAAAATTACTATTGTAAAGTAAAAACTACCTTATATGCTACCATATATATATATATATATATATATTCTTTTTTTTTTATTAATCGATATCTAATCAAATCAGGATTTGAACTGAAACAAATCGCAATCTTGTGTATCAAAATCAAATCATGAAATTTGTGTCAGTACCCAGAGACCTAAAGTAATAACAACCACATTTCCTTTCCGTGCATGGGAAATATGCAATATGTTTTAATGTTCACCTCCTCCGCTGTGACCATGCCGATGATGGCAACTCCTTGTTCCCAAACCATTTGCCAGAAGTCTTGGCAGGTGCTGGAAAGCGGACCCTGAGATGCGATATAACTCCACTCTTTACCTCTGACCGTAACCTGGTAAACACAGCGGCACAAATCACAATATGAAGGCTGATTAATCTGATATAAATCAACGCATAAATAAAATATAGCTGCAAGCATTAATTATTGGGGTCCGAGCACTTTAAGACCTTCAAGTGCATGCATAAAAATATAGGCTATGCATAATTTAGCAAGCCTGAACGAACCTAAATCTAAGCTATTTCAGGTAATTTACAATAGAAATGTAGCATTTTAACATTCATAACTGTTATATGCCTGATAAAGTTTTGAATGCTCCTTAGACTAAAGGTGCTAAAGTGTTGTCCATTTTTGTTTTGATCACAGTAGCGCCACCATGTGGCCAATCAGGGCAAGACTATTGTTTCACCAACCCTTTAAACCAGTTTCAGATCCCTAGGATTACAGTTTGATCTGCACAATCAGTTTTAGGGCATAATAATAATAATAATATTTGTTTTACAAAACAACAGGGTTTCAGCAGTTTGTGCTTAAACTCTGAGGGTTGGTAGTACGTCATTAAGATCTCTAGTATTATGGTTTGTATTATAAAAATTCGTATGAAATCAGCAGGGTTGAACTCCTAAAATTAAATACAATGTCCTGAAGTATCGATGCATAATGTCCATGCACGATTGAATGTGCACAGATGGACAGCTCACCCTGATGTGTGAGGCGTTGATGTAGCCCGTGTTGTTCTCTTTGGTGGGCACCAGCTCCACACGCGTGTCGTCGTACGGTAGGACATCCTGGAAGCGGTTCCTGTCGCTGTTCTCGGGCATCTGAGCGATAGTGCACTCACAGTTTGGCCGCTTTTTGTGCACCTGCTCGTACTCTGTGAACACCATCCCCTGCTCCACTCGCTGCTCCAGGATCTTACACTGCAGGAAACACACAGGACGTGAGCGTCTGTTCAGAACGTGATGTCACACAGCATGCTAACAGCGAGTAATGATGTATGACAAAATGAAACGCACTCTCAAAATTCCCCACTCAATAAGTATTTTAGTTGCTATACCATTGAACATCTGCCTTCAACAGAACTGCACTATCAATGTTTAAAAACTATAAAAGTGGGGTGGAGAACAAGATCTGGCAACTGGTCAACATTAGACAAACATATTGGTCCGATTATTCATAAAGGAGTTTGGGCCATGCAAATTACGGGAGTTTCCCGGGAGAAATAACAAACCGGGAGGGGTCCGGGAGATAGGGCTAAAAAAAACGGGAGAAACCCGGGAAAAATGGGAGTGTTGACAGGTATGGTATAAGGACACAAGCCGTTGAAGCTCCGCCCCCTGTGCCGGGAGCAGCAGCTCATTTGCATTTAAAGCAACAGACACAAAAACGGTGCGTTTTTGCTCACCCTCAAAAAGTGACAAATTTAACATGCTATATACAAATATCTGTGTGGTATTTTGATCTAAAACTTCACATACACACTCTGGGGACATCAGAGATTTATTTTACATCTTGTGAAAAGGGCATTATACCACCCCTTTAAGCCAGTAAATTAAGATAGCTGATATATATCGTTATCAGCTTTTGTTGAGGTAGATTCATCTCTCGTCACTGAGAGAATGTGCAACAAATGGCAAAATCTCGGCCAGTTTTTGCTTTCACTTTTACTTTCAGAGAATAAAGAGCACGTTTACATGCACATTCTTTACCCGGTTATGCTGAATAAGCCGAGAGTGCATGTGATCATGTAAGTGCGTTAACCTGTTTTTCTTTATCAGAGTAAAGTCATAAACGGCTTAACAATAAACTGATAGATTTTTGCCCTTCACCCTGATTTCTCCCAGCATGTAAACACATTAATCTTATTAATCAAATAACTTAATATAATGCTATTTTAAAAGTTCCTAATTTTGTTTCTTCTACAATAGGTCTACATGCACCTCCTTTCTGAGAGCCTCCTTTGCTGACTGGTCAGATGGTTCAGTCTGTTGTGATTAGTCTACCACTTATAGCGCGTTTCGGAAACAAAATGTCCATAACTATATCTAAATTTCAGCTCTTGAGGCTTCCTCAGCACTTGTATACTCATTGATACAAACAGTAATGATGGCGTGACCGTGTCCATTCGAGCACGAGTCCTCATCCTTTGGAAGTACATGCAAGGTGGATTTGCTTCCAGAGCAGAAAACAGCATCTTCTAAACATATCGACCACACGAACCAAACTCTTTCAGGCCTCAGCTACAACTGCAGTGTTTAAGGGCGGGTCAAAGTAGACATTGTTCACAGGCAGCCAATGAAGACCATAGGCTGGCATTATGCAAAAGTAATGATTAACCATTAGTATAGTCAAAATGCTGCATCTATAACGGCATGAGAGGATATTATGTGTCCCGCTGACGTTAAAATACTCTTCAGTTTTTAATGCTTTATTTAACATCACATCAGACATAATAATGGAATACTCAAGAGTCAGATACACTAATTATTAGGTTATTAATGTTTATACCTCACTACCAGGAAATAATCTGGTTTATTAATAAACACTCCTCTCTTGCTTGAAAAATAGAAAAAGAGATTGTTACAGTGTAATTATATATTCAAGTACTGAGTAATATTAAGCAACTACATGTACTTACTATAGGGTTAGGGTAGGATTAGGGTTAAGTTAAGGGTTAGTTGCAAATGTAATTATGCATAATTTATTATTACTATGGTAAGTACATGTAACATGTAACAAGGACACTGTAAAATAAAGTGTTATAGAAAAAGATGATCATTTTCCATGATTATAAAAAGTAGTAAGCAAATAAGTCAAGTCACCTTCATTTATATAGCGCTTTTAACAATATGGACTGTTTCAAAGCAGCTTTACAGTGATAATAGGAAGTTACAGTAACAGAGATTGTTTTGGCTTTACAGCAGCTCTAGGATAAAGTTATTGTCCAGCTAAAGTTAGTTTGCAATAATAAGCAACTTAATGAGTAAATAAGTAAGCAGTCCACCACCAGCACTCAAACCGAAAGCAGAACTTACCCGCTCATCATTAGACGCGTTCTCTGGGTCGTCCTTCCCTTCATCGGGCAGTGGCATTCTGGACAGAGTCAGGCCGTTTAGAGCCGCCAGCTTCAGGGGTCCCACCTTCTTGACCTCCGAGCGTTTCTTCATGCCCTTCATACCCGGAGAGAGCGAGAGAGGAAAACAGAGTCTGAGGATTGGGATCTGAGACACAGCTGTGGCTCTTTGGCAGAATGCAGCTTTTCAGGTCTAACGGCCTGTTGGGCCGCATTCTTCAAGTCATGCGTATAGAGTTACATTTCTGGGCTCACCCCAATGTACAAACACCTATGTATTCTACATGCTGACGAAATGAAAATAAAAGCCTCACCAGTCGGATCATATGCAATAACAAATCAGTTTAGATTTCCTTTATCAAATTACTCGAAATGATCTTTTTTATATCTGCAAATGAGAATAGAGATGCACCGATTGCATTTTTCTTGGTCAATTCCGATTATCTGTAAGTGTGATCTGCCGATACCGACTTTTGCAGTAAAAGCAAGTAAAAAGTCGGTAATAAAATAAGAACAAATAAACAAATTGCAAACAAAAGCACAAATAAATGCAATAGAATAAAGAGAGATGTGAAATAAACACGCCTTTAAGTATTTTCAAGTGAGTCTAATAGTAGGTTAGTATTCTGGTAAGAAATACTACAGAAATTAAAGTAATCAAAATGTAAATATTAACACTGGATAGTCCTCAATGTAAAAATTAAATAAGATGTAATTAATTTAAGATTAATACTTACAATTAAAGTTACAAAAGTAATTCAGTCAAGAGCAGAGAGTCATTTTCTTTATCTTGTTATGTTTATATTTAACATTGTCTAATATTAAACTGCTGTCACTTTAAGAGTTTATGCATAGATCCAATATACTGTTATACAACACGCGTTATCTTTCTCAACTATTTACATTCCAAAATTGACTGTTCAACTGAATATTCGCCAATACAGTCATTTTTGACATAATTTTATATGTTTTTGCCCGTTTAAGCGCAGTAAGCCACTCATTTTGGTACTTGTGTCTCACAAGCGTCAAAATAGCGCCTCGTCTCGTTCTGTGAACATCTTGTGAGTTAAAGGGATGCTTCACCGATTAGCATTAAGCTTTGTATCAGTAGAAACCCGGTAGTATTTTCGAATGACCGTGCTTCCCTCCCTCATGTCCCCCTGAGACGAGAGATTTCTGTATTGTGTGTCTGGAAAAAAACCTCAGATGACGCAAAAATCATCATTTATCATCATCAGAGGCTTTTCTGTCCAGAGGCGAGAGACTCCAGCCAGTAGGAGGAGCTCGTTCCGCATGTCTTCAACCCGCCCATAGGGGGATCTCACCATAAAACGGCATCTTTTCAGTTTCGACTCAACTAGTAGCCTAGCTGTGTCATTTCTCCTGATACTGCCCTCTGTAACCGGTAGGCGTGGCTTGGGAGTGGCCTCGTAGGGCAGCGAAGTAAGTGCATTCTGGGAGTTGTTGTCTTTCATTCACATGAGCCAAAAATACATTTTCTGGCTTTTCTCAGTCTAGAAGGCACCAACTTCTAAAATAATTTCACATTTCTACTACATAAATGACCCAATTTAAATACACATTCATCTTTCCAGCGGTGAAATATCCCTTTAAGTGTACCGTCACACAACCAATCATTAGCTTTTGATCAAGTTCCCCCAAGAAACCCCTGCTTTAAGTAATTCTGACTCAAATCTGCTCATTTGTGCACTTACTGCTGGCGGAAGGCCATCGATGTTCCTTCTCGCAGGTGGAACGTCAGAGACGGGTCTCTTAAAGAGGTCTCTCTTCTGTCTCAAGCGCCCGTGTCCGCTCAGATCCCCCTCTGAAACCGAGGGCATCATGTGTCCGGGCTCTCGAAGAGGGGGAAGCTGCCCCACATCCTCCGGTTTGCGGATGATCGGATGGGCCTGGTACGCGAGAGAGCCCGTCTGGACCGTGTCCATACCGTGGCTGAACGGATAAGCGGGTGGCTCTATGAGGGATCGTTCCAGCGGTGTCATGTGATGCTCAGGACCGCCCACAGCATCCTGAGACTGGGGTGTGTGACGCCCGCTGTCGTCTTCAAACTCTTCTTCCTCACCGCTGCTGTGCACCAACATCGTGGCGTCGGACAGGGATTTTTTGTGGCCGTAGAACACATCCTCCTTGATGACCACGTCCTCAGGCTTCGGGACCTCCAGGACGACATTGATGTCGGAGCCAGATGCCGTAGGGGTCATCGCCTGGGCAACCGGGGGCGGAGTCTCGGCCGCTGATGCGGACACCTGGGTAGATGATGCAAAAAAAATTTATTTTTAAAATAATAATTCATTTATTCAAAAATAGTTCAATTTAGAATCTTAGATTAATAACAATTAAATACAATAATTAAGCATTTGTAATTATGTAAATTTATATTACTTATTGAGAATTAGCAAAATGCTGTTGAAAACAATTTTAAATGGTATAGCGTCTCACTGAAGTTAAACGCATTAAATATCCATGAATTTTTCTCAATCTTGAGTCTTCGATAATAATTGTATGATTTATGCTTTTTACTGAAAAATATAAATTATTAAGAATTAGTAAAATACTGCTTTTATGTGAATAACGACGTTACGTCATACAAAAGATGGAGATACAGGGGTAGCTGACGGATAAAATGATTAAATAAATGATCTCAAGTATAGTTCAATCCTGAACATGAAGATTGCTAGTAATTGCATTATAATAAAATTACATAAATATTAGGATTCTTATTTAATTTGATATTAAGAATTAGCAAACTGCTGTTGAAAATAGTTTAACCCCTTAAACCCTAAATGTACCACCGGCAGTAAAAAAAAAAAAGTTCTTCATAATTTATGAAATACTTTTTTTGTACTACGTACTGCATTGCGTCAAATACATCATACAGCTCAGATTGTCGTGTGTCATGTAATTTGACAGGTCTCAATGAGAAGAATACAACAAGCATAAAATAGTATAAATAGCATAATAGCATAAATAGTTTTAAATGTGTATAACGTCACTACTCGCCTTCCTCTCCTTCAGCCTCATGTTCTCCAGTCCGTACGCCAGCCCGGCGATCTCGATGGAGTTGCGCTTGTGCATGTGAGGACGGCGCGGCGTGACGAGAGGCTCGCTCACCTCCTGCAGCGAGTGAGCCACGGGAAGACTGTCCTCCTGGAAGGTCTGCACTGAGTGATGCACGCGGCGAGTGATGAGATCCGGGTTACTGCTGCTGACGTACAGGTGACGGGACAGATCCGGGGTGCTGTTGGCGGGCCGAGGATGAGGGTAGGGATACGGTGGAGGCGGCCAGTAAACCTGATTCCTTATGATGTTGGGCGCCGGGTACTCTTGTGCCTGCTGGAGCTGGACGTTAGTGAGTTCGGGGACGCTAACGGCGCCCACCACGGGCCGTCTCTCGGTGGGATAGGGGTATGGAGAGGGACTGTGGAAGCTGTAGTTGAGGTGGAACGGATACTGGCCCGCTCCGTGCTCGCGGATCTCCGGTTGGCTGTAAACGAGCGGATCCGGTCGACTGTAGGCGTACGAGTTTCCGATGTTGAGGTTCCTCATGGAGTGGCTCTGGCGTTCGGAGGGCGGGATCATACCGAGGTTCTTCTGCCTCATGACGGTCTCGTAATCGGGCGTGGCGCGGTAGGACGGTGGGATTAGGGCGCTGTGTCGGTGGGAAGGCACGTAGTCTGGTCGCATGAGGTCACTTCCTGTGATGCTCGGGTTGGAGGACATGGGCGAGGGTTGTAGGTAATGCTGTGGGTTGTTGAGGGAGCTGGTGCTTTGGGCGCTGTAAACGCTGCCGTTACGGATCCTCCCGTTGTACTCGTGTGGAGAGCGGTCCAGACTGGTTTGGGAGTGGTAGTAAAAACCATTCTGGTTGTTGATGTAAAGATTATCTGAAGGAAAAGTAGAGTCAGTATTTTAGGTCTTGTTTTCTTGTTGGCATGACTCAGTAATATAACATATCATTATTATGCAGTATATTATTGTTACATGACTTTAAAGGGTTAGTTCACCCAAAAATTTAAATTCTGTCAGTAATTACTCACCCTCATGTTGTTCCAACCCCCGTAAGACTTTCGTTCATCTTAAGAACACAAATTAAGATATTTTTGATGATATCTGAGAGCTGTCTCACTCCTTCATAGGCTGATAGGTAATCGATACGTCAGAATGTAGGCTCACTAATGGCCAGCATCACATGCATGACCAGTGTCGGCCAATAGTGAGCCTCCGTTCTGATGTACAACCCAGAAGCGCTGCGAACACTACGTGAACTCACTCAGAGAAACGCAGAAGAAAATGAAGAGTTGAATAAAGTCATTATTTTTGTTTGTTTTTGCACACAAAAAAGTATTCTCGTCGCTTGATAAACTTAAGGTTGAGCCACTGTAGTCACTTAGACTATTTTAACGATGTCTTTACTAACTTTTCTGGGATGGCAGATCTCGATTACATAGAAACCTATGAAGGAGTGAGACAGCTCTCAGATTTCATCAAAAATATCTTTATTTGTGTTGAAGATGAATGAAAGTCTTATGGGGTTGGAACAACATGAGGACGAGTAATTGCTGACAGAATTTTCATTTTTGGGTGAACTAACCCTTTAAACTATGCAACAAATTAGATCATTTGTGAACAGCTATTACAGTACAAATATCTAAACTTTATTAAAATCAAGATGCATTAACTTGAGAAGCAGAATGATATTCAGTCTTGTTTTCTGTTTAAGCGTAAAGGAATAGTTCACTTAAATTTTTTTATTCTGTTATCATTTACACACATTCTTCAAAATATCTTCCTTTGTGTTCAGCAGAAGAAAGAAATTCATACAGATTTTAAACAACCTGAGGGTGAGTAAATGACAGAATTTTTAAGTGAACTATTCCTAAGAATCAAGAAGAAAAGCCAGTGGGGTCAGAAAAAATAAACTTGTTTCTCTTTTAAATTAGTTTTTTTTAAACCCCATTTACAATAAGGTTTAATAATAAGAACGGACAGAGCATTTTCGGCCTGTTTTACCTTGCGAAGACGTGTATGGTTCGGGGTAATGGCCGTTAAAGTGCATCTGAGGTGCCATCATGTAGGGTTGCGGTTTTGGCTGCATCATAAGACAAAACAAAAGCAGCATTATTCAGCAGGACACATTAAATCTGCCTCAAAACTAGTGAACTCCCTCAGAGAGTATTTAGAGTCACATAGGCACAACAACAGCATGAACTGTTCCAAAGTTAGGCAGCATAATTATATTAAAAGTTGACTGTATACAGTTTCTTATGCTTATTAGATTATCATGATTCTCATTTCAGTTAGGATGCTGCCTTAAAAGAGAGCTCCCTATGAAGGACTTGCAATAAGAGCTACAGTAGAGATCATGCAGAGCCAACAAACTCCAGAAACATCCTACAGAACAAGCTCCATTGTAAAACTGTTGTGTAGTCCATGAATAACCGGTATAATGCTGACCAGAGACATTCTCGTGGAGGACCGTCGCCTCACTGGGTTTACAGGAGCGGGCTGAGTTTGTCTGTAATAAAACACAAGACAATAAAAGACCAGTTGAAATAAACCAGAGAGTAATAAAGATCAAAGTTGTATTCCTCACATACACAGCGGTTCACTATGGTAACAAAAAAGTTTTCCACTGAATTAGCATTTTTGCATTTTCATGACAACTAAATATATTTTGCTATATTTTTTACATCGCAGCATCACTATGATGCTGTAATGCAAAAATAATGTGAAGTTAAATATTTATAAAAGATTGTAGTATTTGATTTAAACCTGGTTTCACAGACAGGGCTTAGATTAAAGGAATAGTTCACTTCACAATGAAAATGAGTCTTCTGCTGAACACAAAAGAAGATATTTTAAAGAATGTCAGTAACCAGACAGTTGATGGACCCCATTGACTTCCATAGTAGGGAAAAACTAAACAATGGAGGTCAATGGGGTCCATCAACTGACATTCTTCATAACATCTTCCTTTGTGTTCAGCAGAAGACAGAAATTCATACAGATTTGAAACAAGTTGAGGATGAGTAATGAGTAATGAGAAATCCTTTAAGCCAGTATTAGGCCTCAGTTCAATTAGGACATTTAAGTAGCTTTAATAAACGTGCCTTATGCTGGGTACACACCAAAAGATTTTTTACATCTTATAAGATTTTCAAAATGTGATAGACCACAAACATGAGGACAAAAAATCCTAGATTTAAGCGTTTTGCTCCTATAGTGTGTGGTGTGCCATGATGTGACAAAGACAGCACACCACACACAAACAGATTTTCAACCAGAGTCTCGACTGTGAACACAGGAAATCTCGCGAAATCTCGCGAGACTTCAGAATAAGCATGGCGGACGATATGCAGGATGAAATTGCGATGATAGTGTTTGGAAAGGTTTTACACAACACGTTGTATAAACATTTGTGCTGTTGCCACAAATCAACAAGCTGATCCTCCATCTCTGCTGTCCACATCAATTTCACTTTGTGCTTCCGTCTTCCATCATCTCGCTTTCTGATTGGATATTGTTTCGTTTCACACGATAATCTCCAAAGCGTGCGCGTGTTTGTCCTCGGAGTTCCCCCACACATCAGGATTTCTGATCGTAAATATTCAACGTTGAATATTTATGATTCGCAATCGGGGCGGCTCCGACGTTCTTCCGATCAGGGTCGGACACTCTTAACACACCTCACACCAAGGGAAAATCTGATAAAATAATCTGTAGAACCATCAAGATAATCGGGACATAGCTAGGATTGTCGGAAGGGGGGAAATCGGCCCAAAATCAGCCCGATTATCTTTTGGTGTGTACCCAGCATTAGAAAAAAACATTACTGGTGTGAAACAAAACAATGCCACTGATATATTTTAAGATCTGTCAGGGCAAGTTGCTTTCAGTTAAAATAGCTCAAACATGCATTTTAGTCTGGGACTAGACTAGACTAAAGCCTTGTCTGTGAAACCAGGGGTTAGTGTCTATAATTCATCTTGATTTAAATGAAAAATAAAGTAAGAAAAAGGTAGTTATCAGGAATTCCCCGTCACTCTGTAGCCCATGAGAAGTAGGGCTGGGACGATACACATATCTCTAGATTCAATACCATCATATCCGATAAGATATGTATTGCGATTTTTTTTTTAGAATTGCGATTCTACAAGTATTGCGATTCGATATTGCAATTAACACTAGACCATCGGGAAAAGTCAAAAATAGTCTATCTCCGAATGCAACGTAACAGGGAGGAGAGGAAAGATTGAAAGCTCCTCAAGCTTAGTTCTATATAAAATTCACAGATAATTTGTTGTTTTGTCGTTAGTGAAAATCAATATTGACCTTGTATTTGAAAAAGGATCCTCATATAAGAAGCAATACTAAAATTCAGAGTCAGTTCGACTATTTTTGACTGACAAAATGCCGGCAGACGGAAACAACAACAGATACAGTGAGTTGTTCAAAATCTTTCTTTTTAGTAAACTCTGTGTACACAAACAATGTTCTCAATGCTGGAGTTCATGTGTAGAGCCCCTGGTGAGACTTCCAGCAAAGTTTCATGTTGTGTCGAGCCTTCTTAGTGTTTTAAAAATAGCGATTTTTGATGCTATCATAGTCGTGCCCCAAGCACTCCCATTCAAAAGGCAATTTGACCGAAAACGAAATACGGTCAAACTTAAAAGTGGCGTTTCCATCCTAATTATACATTTAAACAAAAGTTTGCCTCGGGTAGATTCACAAAAAGACCCTAGGTTCAATTTTGGCGAGAGTTACGCTTCAACACTCAGACAACGACACATTTCATCCTCTGTTGGAACGAAAGTGGCTAACTTCCGTCAACCTCATTTACAAGCAAGGACAAAAATAAAGCAATTGAATCTGAATTAATATCGACTCTGGAATAATAATTAAAAAATCGATTTTAGAACCGTAAAAATAAATAAATAAATATTTGCGATAGCTAGGTGAATTGATATTTTCTCCCAGCCCTAATGAGAAGGCTCTGAGCAGTGATGCAGTAACGCTCACCCCTTGTCAGCAGGCACAGAGGGACGCGAGAGGGTTGGAAAGCGAGGAAATGAAAGAGAGAGAATGGACCTCTGGGAGCCCTCAGAGTTCGGGCCATCAGACAGCTCTCTGGAGACAGCAAACGGACAGCGGTGAAGCCACCGAGAGAAAGAGACACACAAAACTACAGATGCACTGATTTAGCAGCCAATAAAAGAATGTTTTCGACATCGATAATAATCAGAAATGTTTCTTGAGCCTCAAATCATCATATTAGAATGATTTCTGAAGGATCATGTGACACTGAAGACTGGAGTAATGATGCTGAAAATACAGCTTTGATCACAGGAATAAATTACATTTTGCAATATATTCACATAGAAAACTGCTATTTTAAATTTGTAAATTGTAAAAATGTAATTTTTATTTTTTGATCAAATAAATGCCGCCTTGGTGAACAGAAGAGAGACTTTCAAAACCATTAAATAATCTTACCAACCCCAAACTTGTGTATGGTAGTGTACATTGGTTAAATGATTTCCTAAATTATCAAATATTTTTCTTTTTACTGTGCCTATAATGTCGTCCTGTTTCCTGTTGAGTATTTAGTCACAACATTACAACTATTTAGAGGAAAGAGACAAATGAAGGCTATGATTTTTTTTTTTTGTTGTTTAAATCGTATTGGCCAAAATCAGTGCACCCCACACAAAAACACACACACACCACAGAAAACACATAAACTTACAAACTGCTGTTGTTAACTTTGTAAAACTTGTGTCGCGCCAGCCACATTCTGCACACGTATTTGGACGTCTCCATGTCTTCCTGAAACAGAGCCAGAACATTTTTACTAAATCAAATCAGGCTAGGACATTGACTTATGAGTCCCAGGACCTAAATGGGCCCAAGGCCAGGGCCTAAATGAGTGGCGTTCCTTAAAGGCCAGCAACAGATCTATTCATTAATATTCAATGGATATACACATGGGCATTATTGTGATACACTCTTAAAAATAAAGTTTCCAAAAAGGGGTTTGTTAAGAGCCTTTTTTCTTATTGTGAAGAACATTTTAAAAATTAAAAAAAATTAAAATAAAATAAAAAGTTTTTCCAACATAAAGAACCTTTTGTGCATTTGAAAGTTCCATGGATGCTAAAGGTTCTTTATGGAACCATCATAACTCCATGTTAATTAAGTCTTTCAGTTATTTCGTGCAAAGAAAAGCATCTGAACTGTCTGAGACGGTGCAGACGCAGACTTACGGTCTGGAACTGGATTGTGTCTTCTTTGTTGGCGAGCTCCAGGGCAAAGAAGGACTTATTATGAGTCATATTATTAATGTCATTCCACCTGCAGAAACAATGAAGAGCTTGAGTCAGACACATGACAGCAATACTGCACAACCTAAAAACACGATACGATAAACAGCCTTTTGAGGACTAGGGCATTAGTGCACAAGTTACGGCCTTTGGGCAACATCTGATATAAATCTCTATATTTAATTTATTTTTTGCTCTGACAAAGGGTGATTTGTTCCTTAATAAGAGAAACCAAAAATTTCAACCAGCCGTTGTTCACGAGGACAATCAAAAAAAAAAGAAAAGCAAAAGTAAAATATAGAAATAAATCTAGTAACTAGTGTTGCTTTCGTCAACGAAAATTATGACTAAATATCGTCGTCAACGAACCTTTAGCACTAAAATGCTCAGACTTTTAGTCGACTGAAACTTGACTAGACTAAAAAGAGTATAAACGTGACTAAAACTAATGAAAACTTAAATGCACTGTCTACCTCTCGCTGCTCGCATCAAGTTCAAGGCATTGACGCTCGCTTACAGATCTATCACAGGCTCAGCTCCTCCTACTTTCACTCACTCCTACGAGTCTACATCCCTACCAGAAGCCTACGATCGGTCAACGAGCGACGTCTCGTGGTTCCATCACAGAGAGCCACAAAATCACTTTCCAGAACATTCTCATTCACAGTTCCATGCTGGTGGAACGCTCTCCCCGCCCTCATCCGGAATGCAGAATCCCTGACAACCTTCAAAAGACAGCTGAAAACCCATCTCTTCCGTGAGCACTTAACCTCATTAAAAAAACCCTTCCCTTTCCCTTTAAAACCTCACTTATCAAGCTTATGCTACTCTGAATAATGCCTGAACTTCGTATTTTGAGCACTTCTTGCATTGTTTTTGCCTCTTCATGATGACTCGCTTAATTTAGTCCTAATTTGTAAGTCGCTTTGGATAAAAGCGTCTGCTAAATGACTAAATGTAAATGTAAAATGTAAATGTAAATGACAGCTTGACACAAAGACTAGACTAAAATTACTAAAATTAAAACAGGCCGCCAAAAACAACACTACTAGTTACAGTAATCAAGGAATGTTTTGCACACATTGTTTCACTACATTACCACAAGTAAGAATATTTACTTATATGCAGCAATGTAAAACATTGTAATTAACAGCAATATTTACCTACATAATATTTTGTACTAAAAATAAATGCATGCACACATACCGAAACATGAGAGGTGCTTTCCCATTTTTGTGCTTGACAAAAATCCCGTCCTGACAAGAGCCGATAATCACATCTGTGCTCTGAGTGTCCTGTTCAGACACACGGAAGGAGCTTAAAATACAGTAGCATTCAATATTTATTCATTTAAATGGCTGTCAATAGCTTAAAATGATTATTAACCATTCTTTTTTTTTAATTGATGCAATTCATCAATTTTATGTGAAGAAAAACTTAAGCCTGGTGTCTTAGAAAAATCTACCATATCTTTCTTGACAAGCAGATTTATATCAAAGTGGAACACTTAGGGGTAGCTTTAAATCAATATCAATTAATGAATTTGTTCAGAAGTTTCCTTCTCCATCATTTACTGTTAAATTAAACTGTGTTTCTGTATTAAACATAATTAATTTCTTAAAGGGATAGTCTATGTCATGATTTACTCATCCTCATGTTGTTCCAAACCCATAAGACACACAAAATAAGATATTTTTTAATAAAATCTGAGAGATTTATGTCCATCCTTTGAAAGTCTATCCACCCAAAACGTTCATAAAGAGATCGTACAATAAATCCATATGAATCAAGTAGTTTAATCCAAGTCTTCTGAAGAGACGCAAATCGCTTTATGATGAAAATTTAATTTAAACTTTTATTCACACTTTGATCAGTGAACAACACACATAATGCATTAAAATTTGGAAGCTCAAGCATGAGAACCAATGAGGTTCATTCTCGTGTTACATCTGTTCATCATATAAAGCGATCGTGTCTCTTCATAAAATCTGTATTAAACCGCTCCATTCATATGGATTTACTTTATATTTCAAAGCTGCTTTGAAAATGGGAATTGTATAAAGCGCTGTTATAAATAAAGGTTACTTGATTTGACAGTCTCTTTATGAACGTTTTGAAGCATCAGAGTTTTGGGTGAACAGACTTTCAATGGAGGGATTTCAAGGATGAATGAAATGAATGGGATTTCATTTGTGTTTCGAAGATGAATGAAAGTCTTACACCGTGTCCTAACTACACGCGACGCTCGATAAAAGGTTATTTTCCATGTTAATCAGAGTGTTTGTCCTAACCAGCTGTGATGGCGACTCTATTTTAGAAACGGTTTCTATTTTTCTGCGACGTCGCGCTGGAACAACAAACACAAAGTGTGGTGATGATAATCTCAGGCACTGTTTATGTGCTTTATTTAATGTTAAAAGCGTGTAATGTGACTTTGAATATCATTTAGTGCTCCAGCTTTGTGGCTGTAAAAGCAACAATGGATAATTCACCTCAGATCTTGAAATTAAACAAATGGAAACAAGAACGTTCAAACTGTGAACAGACAAGTGTATTCTTTGACAAAGATTGTTTTAGTAACTCAGTAGCCTATGTATTTTTTATAATGTTTAAACGGTGTAGTATTTGTGAATTTGCCATTTCCATTTTCTTGCGAGTCCCGTCATGATTACTCTCTGGTGCCACGAGACTCCGCCCACACGCTGTTCTGATTGGCTGTGAGTTTTGATTGATTTCGACGCATCTCACAGTCGCGTCACGTCTATTGTCGCTGGAATCTTATTGCATCGCGTCTGGTTAGGACATGGTGTTACGGGTTTGGAATGACATGAGACATGACATCATTTTTGGGTGAACTAACCCTTTAAGTGTATGCATTCATTTTGTGCACAACTGTTATTCATCAGCCCTTGTTATATTTCTTGTTTTGACAGCATTAGTACTGCATATTGCAAAATGTGTCAAGGGAATGTTTTATGAGGTAAACTGAATATTTTCTAACTAAACAGTCAGATTTATATTCCTGTGCACGGTTTGGCACAAAACAAATATGGGCTCTCCTTTGCCGATTTACCTTCGCTTGGACACTCTCCTCACCGTACCCCTCCATCTTCTCCACCTCCTGCATGTAGAGTAACTCTGCCTCTGGTGCAGAAAGGCCTCTGGGAAACAACACACACACACACCATTAGCTCTGAGACACTACAGCACAAAGATCACATTCAATGTTGCGGTCATCTGATCGCTATTATCAGGCTCTTCCTCATTCTTATGGTGCATTACACAACAAACCATGTCAGAGGACTGCAATGCTTACATAGAGTTATGTAAAAGATATTTCAGCTGCATGACATGCCATTTTTGTCCCAAATATCACAAGTACAAAAATGTGATACTGACGTGCATCTATGTGAAATGTGAACAGTTCAATAAATAAGTTAATAACAGTTCACAGCGTTTTTTCATTTCTGAATGAAATCACGTTTTGAACGAATCGGGTCTCAGTGACTCAACGGCCTATTTATAAAGAGAGCTATTTACTTTATTACTAAATGAATCAGCCGTTTGAAGAATGCTGGTAACCAAACTGTTTTGGTTAACACTGACTTCCATTGTATGAAAAAAAAACAAAAAAACAATACTGAGACATTTCCCAAACTATCTTCTTTTATGTTCCACAAAAGAAAGTCTTACAGGTTTGAAACGACACAAGGGCGAGTAAAGTGAATTATCCCTTTAATACGCATTTAATCTCATGGCATTATTTATGCAGTTGTAATTGCAGTGTAAATTACTTCATGCCACCACTAATCTGCAATAAATGGTCTGTAAACATATCTAAATACCAATTCAGATGCAGCTTCTGGGGGAAAAAAAAATCATGGCCTAAAAGCCTAAAAGTTTGTGAAATAAATTCTGTTGAATCAAATAAAAGATTTTTTTTCTAAAGCTACTTTTTTTGTAATGTCTATTTGATCCTTTCTCATTTAACACAATGATGACTTTAAATTTGGATAAGAAATTTCCTCAAATGATGATGTGAGATTAATTAAAATGTAATTTTATTCAATTAAAGCTGATTAAAACATATTTTGTAATGCTCTTGAAGGACAATATTTGCAAATATTTCAATACACGTCCCAGCCCTAACATGTCGAACACATGCAAATCTGCTCTGAAGGATCTTTTCGAAAAACAAAACTTTTGCAGGAAAGCCAAGAGCATTTATGGTGCTGAGTCCAAAGCACTGGTCGTAAGTCATGTCAGGCGTTTGACAGCTGCCTTTGAAATCCTTTAACAAGTACCATCTGAACACATCTGATAATCATGAGGACTCCTAACTGAACCTCACTTAAGCCCGGGAGACACCAAGCCGACAGTCGGCCGACTCAGTTTCCTCAGTGTGTTCCGCGCCGTCGGCTTTTTTCGGCCGATTCGACATGAATCGCCGTCGGTAGGAGAGAGAACTCTGATTGGCTGTTCAGCTTAAGCCCTATTCGGACGGGATTAACTTTACAAGGGTAGATGAAGTGATGTAATTTCACCACAGGACGTCTGTAATACTAATGGCCAATTCGCACAGGATAAGAGATCTCAGTAAACTAGCAGAAGTGGGAGAGTAACTCGATTTACACACCGCCGTCACTCCTGTCGTCATGTGTGTATTACGCTGCTTCCTGATATCACGTGCACAAACACATACAACCTATATTTATATATATAAAACAATTATGTCCGGTCGAACAATGTATTAATGAACTTCAGATTGGATCGTGTTGGTAATAGGCACTAACGCTAAAAGATGTTTCGTGCCTCTAACAAGTGCTATCGATCTTCTCTCTGATCTGAATGGTGTGTGTGAAACACTTGAGTTTTGCCACAGACTCGTTCCAGCGTCTAGAACGCAACTGATGCTTTTTCAAGCGTCTCCATACTTGGAAAAAACGCGGAAAACTACTTTCAAACACAAAATGACTAAATATTTACGTACATATTTACAGCGGGTCTATTCGCACGGGATCAGTATCACCTGAGGTCATTTTTTCAGACCGTTTCACTGAAGGTAAAAGTCGCTGTAATCTTTACTGACATTGTCCGTGATGGTCACTGAGATGCACATTCGGACGGGACTAAAATCACAGAGAAGCTCTGGTAATTACTTTACCCCACCTCTCCATGTTACACTAGTCCCGTCTGAATAAGGCTTTAGTGAACGAGTCAGTGCACGAGAATAATAGCAAACCGGTACAGATAGAAGGCTGTTCTAACGTTACGTCATCTTACCTGAGTGTCCCTTGGCGAATATTTCAATATTAACATGAGCGGAGTGGAATAAAGAAAGTGTTTAGCAGGATTGATATTGAAAATGGTAAGCACGCACTGCTTTGTTTATGGTGTGTGTATCTGCAGCATCGGTTTCC
Organism: Vimba vimba; assembly: GCA_022828995.1. NCBI lineage: Eukaryota > Metazoa > Chordata > Actinopteri > Cypriniformes > Leuciscidae > Vimba > Vimba vimba. The sequence continues at coordinate 33,490,316 of CM040836.1, read as the reverse complement.
CTTTTTGAATGATGAACATAGATGAATATATCTGCAGAAATAGACCGTTGTCTCATTTACACGAACGCGCATGCTAGCTGACAGTCGCCTGTAGTCGCCTCTCGGTGTGTTCAAGTGCAACTTTTCCCCCGACGCGAGGCGACAACAACAGTCGGCTTTCATCAGCGCTAGTTCTTTGGTGTCGGTTTGGTGTGTCCCGGGCTTTAAACAGTGCCGAACTATCTCAGTCTTTTCCAAATGGGAAAACAAGCACATTTTGCAGAAGACTACAGCCTCTCACCGGTAGTTTTGATAGAGCATGCCGACTTTTTGAGTGGCCTCCTCCACAACCCTCTCGTCCTGTATCAATGGCTGAGAAAAGAGGAGAGAATGAACAAGCTTATGAAATATCCTGCAGTTTTTAAAGCGGGAAAAGAGACTGAAATGTTCAATGATTACTCACCATTGGAAACAGCACAATTTTCTGAAGGAAGTCCTGGGAGTCATATCGATTGAAGTCTCCTAGGTCAGCTAGAAGCAATGGACACACTTGTGTTTAGTGTCAGATTAAAAAAAGCCCCCAACTATTATGTAAACATGACACTGATTCTTTAATATCAATAAATTAATTTAAATATTTCAGTTAACTAAATGTACATTATCCAGGGTTATTATAGTTAACTAAAACTAAAAGGCATTTTCGTTACTTTGAAATAAAATAAACGTTAACTGAAATAAAATAAAAATATTCCTGTATTAAAGTTACATTTATTTTGCCAAAGCAACATTTCTCATTTTCATTTAGTTTTCCTTGCTGTACTGAAATTATTAAAAGTTAAATACAAAATAAAGATTAAAAACTATATAGACATTAAAAAAACACAACTAAATTAAAACGAAATCGGGAAAAGATAAAAACAAAAACTAATTCAAAATATATTAATAAAAACTATAATAGTATCTCAATGATAGCTATTATCTGAAGATGCACGAGTTTAATACTTATAATTAAGGATTTATAAAAAATGTTTGACTTATCAAAAACACCAATTAAATCAGAAGTTTATTTTGCAATTTGTTCATTTGTTCACCATAGCAACCGCCTAGCAACACCCTAGCAACCACCCAGAATACCCTAGCAACCACCCAGAACACCTTAGCAACCCACTAGAAACACCCTAGCAACTTTTTAACTTTAAACTACTTTAAACTTTAAACTTCAAACTACTTTAAACTTCAAACTTTCTGGTCCAAACTTTCTCAAGCCAACTTAAAGTTTGTCTCGACGAACTTTTTAATCTAGTTTTATTTGATCTTATTAATGAAGACTGTGAGCCCACAATATTGCAAAATCATCCTCAACATTCAGGGTAATAGCACATCTAAATTTAGAAAAGCTTGAGAGACGTTTTGTTATGAAAGGAATCGATTTAGCCTTTGCAACAGTAGTAGTTCAACATTAACAGCATGTCTAATCAGCCCGCTAGAAATGTTCACAGCTATGCCGACAATCCGAAGCATCACCGTCGCGTGAAGCCTCCTTACACAGCAATGCTGGAGCACAAAAATAACTCCTGGCCTCATCCAAATGACACACACCAAGTGAAGACAAAGGCCGTTTGACAGCGCAAATACAGTCGGGACATGATTTGATTATCTGGTTGTGACAGTGAATGATGTCAGTTATATCAGCGAACGAGATTCTTGTGTTGGGTAAATGCTAAAGCTGGGCGGCTTGATAAATGGTGCTCTGATTTTCTAGACTTACATCCTGTAGAAATATAAAACCGTACCTTCATGATGGAGTATCTAGAGCCGTGAACCAGACACAGGCCAAGCGTTATCTTAGGAATGTTAACGCAAATGTTCTCTTGCAACATCAAGTTATGACTGAGTCTCAAAACATCGTTCACATTACATAAAAAAAGACAGGATTTTTAGTGGACCGAATACCTAAATATGACTAAGTTTGGAATAATAAAGATTTTTTTGAAAGAAAGCCTGAATTTAATTGATAAAATATACAGTTAAAAACAGTGAAATATTATTACAATTTAAAATAGCTGTTTTCTATATGAATATATGTTAAAATGTAATTTATTCCTGTGATCAAAGCTGAATTTTCAGCATCATTACTCCAGTCTTCAGTGTCACATGATCCTTCAGAAATCATTCTAATATGATGATTTGAGGCTCAAGAAACATTTATGATTATTATCAATGTTGAAAACAGTCGTGCTACTTCATATTTTTGTGGAAATTGTAATATACTAACATTATTTTATTTTTTTATTTTTTTAATAGAAGAAAAATAATCAATTTAGTTCAGTAAGGACATATTAAAATTGATCAAAAGTGAGAGTAAAAACATTTATGTTTCTATTACATGCTGTACATTGAACTTCTATTCATTCATCAAAGAATCCTGAAAGGAAAAGTCTTAAAAAATAATAATTGAGCACCAATAATAATTGAGCATCAAATCATCATATGAGAATGATTTCTGAAGGATCATGTGACACTGAAGACTGGAGTAATGATGCTGGAAATTCAGCTTTGATCACAGGAATAAATTACACTTTACTATATATTCAAACAAAACAGTTATTTAAAATGTAATACTACTTTTACGGTATTTTTGATCAAATAAATGCAGCATTAGTGGGGAGAAGAGACTTCTTTCAAAAACATGAATAAATCTCAATCATTCCAAACTTTTGACGAACTCCACCACAATCACTGTATGTGTTCACTGATGACAGGAGCTTCATCTTTGAGTCAGCTACTCCTTTAAAGCCCAATTGAATGGAAGCAACCGAAAAGAATATTAATATTACAAATGCCCCACGCACAAAAGATTAACAATTTACAAGTTAACAAAGAACATTTACTTGAGTACTGTACTTAAGTACACTTTTTGAGTATCTGTACTTTTGAGTATTATTTTATTTCTGGAAACTTTTTACTTTAACTTCACTACATTTGAAAGACAAATATTATACTTTTTACTCCTCTACATTTCTGTCAAGGTCCTAGAGTAGAAAGGAGTAATGTCAGTCAGGGGATGATTTTGGTTGCAGGGGTTGCATCTGGTTTAAAAGGAAAGTCCGGTTTTGGTTTGGTTCATTGTTTTGGAGCACACTAGCTTATAGATAACAGTAAGGCTATCATATTCATACTAAAAGCCAAAAAGTCAGAAACCATTGTTGACGTTATTGAGTGCACTTATTCAATCTCACATTCAATCCCACTACTGGACCTGTGTTCTAGAAATACATGTGATATTGATATGAGGGTTAGGGTAGGCATAGATTCAGAGGCATAAGGTACTGTAAGTATTACATACAACAATGCAACAATAATAAAACAATGCATTGACTCTTACTTTTTACTTTTGATACTTATGAAGGACTAAAAATGACAGAACGAAAAATAAATAAATAAATAAATAAATAAATAAAAGTAGAAATAAATAAATAAATGCAGAAATAATAGTGAAAATAAATACATTTTGGTAATATAAATGGCTATTTCTGTATTTTTACATGTATTTATTTATTTATGCATTTCTATATGTATTTATTTATGTATTTCTACATTTATTTATATATTTATGTATTTATTTATTTATATATTTATACATGTATTTATTTATACATTTATTTATTCCTACATTTATTTATTTCTGTATTTCCACATTTATTTATTTCTGTATTTCCACATTTCTACATTTATTTATTATTGAAATAATAAATAAATATATAAATAATATATATAAAATAATATATATAAATAAATGTATAAATACATAAATAAATACATATAGAAATGCATAAATAAATAAATAAATAAATACATGTAAAAATACAGAAATAGCCATTTATATTACCAAAATGTATTTATTTTCACTATTATTTCTGCATTTATTTATTTATTTCTACTTTTATTTATTTATTTATTTATTTTTCGTTCTGTCATTTTTAGTCCTTCATAGATACTTAAGTACTTTTAAAAACGAGTACTTCTGCACTTTTACTTTTACAACTTTTACTTGTAAGGGAGTATTTATATTTGACCAGTAGTATCTGTACTTTCACTCAAGTAAGGAAGTTGTGTACTTTGTCCACCTCTGACGATCACTAAATCATCTGAAAACGGTGGACCTGCATAAACTCTGATATCTCACTAAATCCCTGAAATGCCAAACATAATATCAGAAAAAAAACCTTGCACAGCCAAGCTGGCCAAATGGATGGCTTGCTCAATGGAGCACGGGATCTTCCCCTCCAGGACGTCTTTCTTCAGCTGGAGATAATACTGATATCTGCGTCAGAAACCAGAAGTGAGTAAAAGCGCTGTAACAGCACTGATGTGATCACTGTCAGACATGTTCGTGTCCTTTACCTGGTTATCTCTTGTTGTAACTGGGTGACAGTCGACACGTAGAAAACCACCCCAAAGTAAACGGTCGGCTCCAGCCCGTACTTGTCAAGCTGTTTCTTCAGCGGCTTCTCCAAATCAATCCATCTCTGCTGGTTTTGTTTGTTGTAGTACCAGAGGCTGAAGTACGTTATCTGGGGAATGAACAGAATTTCACTGATTGCTCTTTTACTCATGAGAAACAACAGGCTGGCGGACATTCACGTGCTCGACTTCAAAAACTGGAAATACTCTCTAAGCTTTGAGTAAGATGAATATTTGGCAAAGCTAAAAGCTGAGACACTTCAGATGCAAACATGAACTGCTTGAAATATGATTGGAATCACTTCAAAAAAGGAAAATATGACAGGTCTGACATATAGACTACATTAAATTATCATGAGAACATTATAATTGTGTGTTTAGGACATGGTTTTTAATGCTGTTTTTTTATAATCAGGCTCTCAAAAACTATACACTAATTTGGATTTAGATTTATCGCCAATATATTGGTTATCAGCTTTCAAATATAAAGAATTATCGGTATCAGCCAAAATGTTTATATCGGTGCATCCCTAATTTTAACGTATTAGTAAATGCTGAAATTAACATTAACAAAGATTAATGAATGCTTTAGAAGTATTTTTCATTGTTAGTTCATGTTAACTAATGAGGTTAAATAATGTTAACAAATGCAATCTTATTGTAAAGTGTCAAATGGCAGAACCTAAAATATACACTTTTAACTTATAGCATTTATACAATCTTGATGCTGAACTGGACATGATAATTCTGCTTTAATCTCAATCCTCTAAAATCTAATTTCCTGCAAGCACACAAATAGCAGCCACTTATTAAATCACTGCACTAGTGAACTTTAGGCTACTAAACACACTGGGCGATACTGATACGATGCGGGGGAAACACTCAGACTTCTCAAAAGCAAATGACTGCATACAAACGAAGTGCACTTAGTCCAGGCTGAATTCTTGGCACACATGCATTTAGGGTGTTTGACAGCATTTTGGTTGCAGTCCTAGAATAGCCTAGACTCCAGACGGCACCAGCGAGCTAAAATAAACACACGCCCATGGTGTGTTAAGGTGATTTCGACCAGATTAAACCAAGTTGATGTCTTCGTAGCCAGAGGACGGCCAGCCTACCTCGCGTAACTCGAGTCTCTGCGCAACTGCCTCGAGACATTCCTGGCCCGTGCTCTCCACCGAAAGCGTGAACTCCACATACTCGCCGTTGAGCAGCTGTATGCGGGTAACCAGGCAGCTTTTGCTGGACACCGTGTATCTTCTGGTCCTCTTGAGTTTTAATCCGAACGGAAGGGGCATGTTGAACCGGTGCCGCAACCTTCCTCGAGCAGAATGATCTGATTCAGCTTTTCTCCGCGCTTAATCCATGGAGAGGTGCTGGATTATACAGGACTCCACAAGACAAACACATGAGTCCCTGGATAAAGACAAACCAAAGCAAAACAGATTAGCAATGACCGCTTAGAGTGATAGCAGTGTTTATCTGCTCACAGATAAAAGGCAAAACACAATGCAAAAATAATCAAATGCAACTAATCATGAGGCAAAAAGAAAGAGGGTTGTGTAATTTTACGAAGGAGGAGAAAACATTTTATTGCTTGAACCCACATTCATCTGTCACTTAGTAATAGGACTAATACTAATATGAGTGTTTGTTATGTAAACAACACTTCTGTGGTTGTTTATGCATTTACAAAATGGCTTATAATACATATATGTTTGATGTTAGGGACATTTTTTGTGTGATTTAAAATCTCTTTCTTAAAGTAAACCGATAGGCATAGTGCATTTATTAAGACTGATTTTAGAAGCATGACATGAATCAAATTTACACAGATAACATGAGGCATGTGCACAAGCTGTCGTACAGAAATCAGTCCGCAACTCAAAATAATTGAGATCAATAACATAATTCATATAGTTATGAACCGATCAGTCAAAAAACATATGCACCATTATGCAAATATACAATCATAATATTTCGAATTATTATGTTATTAATAAAGTGACCGATTTATAAAAAAATATAACAATCCTCCACTATACTGTAAGTTAGGCTAGTTCATCTATTAATGACACTGAAAATAACAACATAAACAAAACATTAAAAGAGCGTGATTTAGGCTTTTACAGGCCATTTAAACCTAACATATCTGTCAAAAATAAGC
>CM040836.1:33438706-33478706 GCA_022828995.1 Vimba vimba | reverse complement strand
AAATAAATATACACTGCTGTTCAGTTTTCTTCTGCTCACCATGGCTACATTTATTTGTTCAGAAACACAATAAAAAAAAACAGTAATATTGTTAAAAATTATTACAATTTAAAATACTGGTTTTCTATGTGAATATATAGTAAAGTGTAATTTATTCCTGTGATCAAAGCTGAATTTTCAGCACCATTACTCCAGTCTTCAGTGTCACATGATCCTTCAGAAATCATTCTAATATGATGATTTGCTGCTCAATAAACATTTATGATTATCAATGTTGAAAACAGTCGTGCTGCTTTTTTTTTGTAACTGTGACTAATCTTTTGTAACATTCTAAACTGTAAATTTTGATCAATTTAATGCATGCTTGCATTACTACATTACATTGCATTGCATTACATACTATAAAAATATTAATAAATATATTAATAATCATTAAAACCAATAATGAGGAAATTGTTTGTGCTTTTCCTCATTTTAAATCACTTTATATAAAAGCATCAGACTAAAGGTAAAATAAATGTAAAATTCAAAGTACTCACCTCATTTAATCGATGTCTGTTCATATCAATGTGCCGTTCAAACAGTCTCTTCAGTACCCTATAAAGGAGCGCTAGACTGATCAGAACCAAAAAGTGACACAAAAAATGCCTTGCAATTTGCCTCCACACATTAAAACTATCTCACACACCTGTCAGAGTAAAGGCCCTGAGTTAGGATCTCATTCGTCACGTCTGCAATGAACTCCAGGTACATCAATTCTTCCTCCCTGCCGAAAAGAACAAGTTCAGAAAGTCCACAGAGTGACACAGGAACATGAATAAACTGACAATACAATTGATTGTTATAATTGTATTCTTGTATTGTATCAAAAAAACAAAATCAAGACTTTGTCAAAGAGCATTACAATATTAAGTGGGATATTAGCCGTTTAAATGCCACATTAGTGAAATATTTCATGCATTTCAGAGGTCTAATACATGACACTCACTCTGCTGAAACTTTTCTCATTATAGGGGATCTCATGCCCTCTGGTGAAACCCTGAAACAAAAGAAAATAGACTTTTCTCTTATGTATTATTGTGTAAAAATGCAAACGAAAAGCCAGCAAATATATAACTAACTTCATCTGTCTCATACTGTTTTGGTGAGCTCATTACATTTTTTGGTAGCAAAAGTGTGCCGACTGCACACACACACATACATATATATATATATATATATATATATATATATATATAGAAATATTATAAAAACGTGGCATTTGTGTTATATACAGAATCTTTTACCTGGAAGATGAGAGAAGAAAATCACTGTCCTTAAACCTGTTCGTCTTGCCATGATGTCTAAATGATTCTTCATCTGACCACTCGTGATCAAGAGCAAATGTCTGCAAAAGGACAAAAATAAGCTAACAAGACGCCAATGTGTTTATATTTGAGCTTTTCTTTGTTTAGATTTAAGCTCACTCTGGACATTCATCAAAAAACTTAATCAGGTGCATTCTGGGATGCTTTTAAGCACAAACTGAAGGGGGAACATTTGTGATGATGCTTTTCAATCACTATCCATGTCAACTTAAATAAAAGAGACGGATGGATGGATGAAAAGGTGTGTGAGATGGATGGATGGATGGATGGATGAAAAGGTGTGTGAGATGGATGGATGGATGGATGGATGGATGAAAAGGTGTGTGAGATGGATGGATGAAAAGGTGTGTGAGATGGATGGATGGATGGATGAAAAGGTGTGTGAGATGGATGGATGGATGAAAAGGTGTGTGAGATGGATGGATGGATGGACGGATGGATGGATGAAAATGTGTGTGAGATGGATGGATGGACGGATGAAAAGGTGTGTGAGATGGATGGATGAAAAGGTGTGTGAGATGGATGGATGGATGAAAAGGTGTGTGAGATGGATGGATGGATGGATGGATGGATGGATGGATGGATGGATGAAAAGGTGTGTGAGATGGATGGATGGACGGATGGATGGATGAAAAGGTGTGTGAGATGGATGGATGGATGGATGGATGAAAAGGTGTGTGAGATGGATGGATGGATGGATGGATGAAAAGGTGTGTGAGATGGATGGATGGATGGATGGATGGATGAAAAGGTGTGTGAGATGGGTGGATGGATGGATGAAAAGGTGTGTGAGATGGATGGATGAATGGATGGATGAAAAGGTGTGTGAGATGGATGGATGGATGGATGGATGGATGAAAAGGTGTGTGAGATGGGTGGATGGATGGATGAAAAGGTGTGGGAGATAGATAGATAGATAGATAGATAGATAGATAGATAGATAGATAGATAGATAGATAGATAGATAGATAGATAGATAGATAGATACATACATAGATGAGCAATAAATGTCAATCAGAAAGTAATTTAAGTAAATTCTGATGTTTTGCCAAACGTCCCACAGACTACCTTCAGACTTGCCTGGAGCGACTGGAGCTGTGGAGAAAAGCCTCGTTTGGACCGTGTGCTGCAGACAACAGAACAAACACCGTTATACCATCAGACGGGCATTTTAAATCTCACATAACAGCTCTTTCAGTCTCAGTGATTACACCTCCGGTGGCGCGTCTCCTGTCCAATAACAGAGGCCGGTTTCTCCTCTTCCACTTTCCTCCGTGGAGGAGTGTAGTATCGATACTGAACCAGTGTGGACTGGTGGTGCGATTTCAGCGTTCTCGGAGTGAAGGGTTTCTCCGGAGTGAAGCGATGAGAGTGTTTCAGCAGGACGTCACCGCTGTAGGTCTTCTGTGTGGGATCCTGAAAGCTTTTAAACCCTCTCTGACTGGCAGACGTGGCACAGGACGGGCCTGCGTCCCGCCACTCAGGGTTTGGGCTTCGGGAACTCAACTCGGAGGCAGATCGGAAGTGGTTCGCAGGGGTTCCAGATGTTTGGGATGGATATACAATTTGTTTGGAATGAAACGAGGTGCTGATCCTGGGCGAAGACATCAGCGACTGGTCCAGGTAATGATAGGCACTATCGCCACCCTGAACGGACGGTCTGCTCTGGAAACAAAGAGGAAACTACAGTTGTGAACACAGTTTCTGCCAAGCAACGTGATATAATGGAGCACAAGACGTTGACTTACGTTCTTAGAAGAACAGGAGGTTCTTGAGTTTATCCTCGTGCTCCTCTGGGAATCAGATCTTCTCGACTGACTTCGAGTGTCTTTTCTTAACTGCTCACGCCGCTTCTGATCAACATCTACAAAGGTAAAAAATCATTGAAAAAAATTCTAAAGAAAAATTGAATGAATGAGATACTAGTATAGTAATTTATATCTGGCTAAACAAAATGTTAAATATACTTTATTTAATATATTACATTAAATATTTTATTTAATACATTATATACCTATACACACACACACACACACACATATATATATATCTACACACATATTATATAAACACAAACTTTCATGTTAGATGCGATTAATCAATTTGACAACCCTAAAATATATGTGTGTGTGTGTGTGTTTGTCTGTATACACACACACACACACACACACACACACATATATATTTATTGCTGTCAAATCAATTAAAAAACATGTACAACATGTAAACCAGAACATAAATGTTTTTTTTTTATAACATTTTATTTATATTTATTATGTATGTGAGTGTGTGTGTGTGTGTGTGTGTGTGTGTATATACACAGACGTACATACACACACACACACACACACACACACACACACACACACACACACACACACACACATATATAATATATATAAATACAATTTTATAAAAAAAAAAACCCTTTTATGTTCTGGTTTACATGTTTTTTAATCGATTTGACAGCAATATATATATATATATATATATATATATATATATATATATATATATATATATATATATATATATATATATATTTACTTTATTATTCAAAAGTAGATTGATAATATGGGACTTTCTCTTACATTTGACATTGCTGTGCAAGCTTTTAGGCACTGAACAGTCCACAGCAGCTGAAAGAAAACAAAGAAAGTGGTATATAAAGCAATAAAGCACAGGAATAAAGCATAAAGGAAAACTCCCAAAAACGAAACATTTTCCACTAGCCATTGCCTTTATGATAAATATGTAAAAACTATAAACTTGACATCCTTGCATGTATTTGAATTAGAAACTTACCTTTGGCTGAATACAGCTTTCTGTAATGTGAAACCATGTGGTCTTTAATCATGTACTGATTCATCAGTTTGCCAGATGAACCAAAACAGAACCCTAAAAGATGAACATTTGAGCTATTACTTTATACATTATACCCCTAACATTATATTGTTTACTAGTACAATAACAATCAGAAAACAACAAATCAAATGGTCTCAGATGGCATTGGCATGCTACTTTGATTTTACCATGGTACATCCAAAACACTATAATATTAACGCAATATCATGTCCAAATACATGGCTTTACTGTAAAAACCACGGTAACTTTTTTGTACAGTGCCTCTTTAGTGCGTTTCTCTTAAAACGACATGCAATAAACATAAATAAAGAGTTTATAAGCGTCTGTGTTTGGCCAGATAATTATATTTTATCATTTACCGTTACCTGGTTTAGTGTCCATGATGAAAAACTCTGGCTGGAGTCTCATACTCAAAATAGTCGTGTTTCACCGGAAATCATCACGTTAAACGTTCATATGAACGCATGAGGTAATACAGACATATCATAAATACTCCATACACTTATTTTCACAGTTATCATCTTTCACAGCTGTTTTGCTAGCTGCTAACTGCCAGCTAATCCGTCCTCGCTACCGTGAAGCTTCACCGTCGCCATGTTGGTTGCTATGCGCGCGCCTGACGCCAAGAATAAATCTCTTAAAGGGACAGTTCAACCAAAAATGAAAATTCTGTCATCATTCACTCGCCCTCAAGTTGTTCCAAATCTGAATTAATATCTTTTTTTCTGCTGAACACAAAAACTATACTTTGAAGAATATGTCGGCAACCGAACAGTTGATGGCCCCCTTGACTTACAAAGTATTTTTTCCCCTCCATACTATGGAAGTCAATGGGGTCCATGATCAAAGTTGGTTACTGACATTCTTTCAAATATCTTCTATCAGCAGAAGAAAGAAACTCATATATGAAGGTAATATGATGCCATAAAGAATCGCATATGCGCAGCGTAAGATTTGTGAAAGTGTACATAAGATTGCAAGCGTAAATTAAATTTGCGTGTGCAAGAGAAGATTTGTAAAGGTGTAAATCGGCTTTCAAGTGTAAGAAAAACATGTATTGTGAAACTGCAGCTTCATGCTTACGCAAAACAAATAAGATCTGTATTCCTCTGACTTCCATTTTTCCGCACTTACACTTTTGGCTTGTTTTTTCCGCACAAATACGGAAGGAACTGCAAAACGTTGATGCGTAAAATGAAACTTTTTGTTAAAAAAAATGAACTGTTGCAAATTTCTAAATGACTTGTGTACATGAGGCAAAAAAGTTCCCGAAATAACCCGATTTGTATGCATGTTAAATAAATAAGGAGTGCACCATTAGGCTGACTATATGTGTTGCGGCTTATTTCCGTTGTGTTGTGGGTTTATTTTGTTGTGTTGTGGCATAATTTCATGTTTTGTGAACTTATGTTTGCTTTTTAAATTTCGTTGTGTTGTGCACTACTGGGCCACCGTAGATTTGGATATCATGCTGGGTCGAACAAAACTGGTAGGACTGCAAAAGAGCAACTTAGGATAAACTGCCAAGAATAAAATGCCAACTAATTGCAAAATGTGTATTTAGAATTATCACTATCCATTCCTTATTTTGTCAGATTGTTTAATTATCAATCAAATACTGAGTAACAAAAAATGCTTTCCATATGTTCCCTTTCTAACAAAATGTTAATGTTTGATTGTAGCCTAATCATAATGCAAAACCTGATACTTGTCTAACAAAAAAATATATAAACCTTGACAAAAAGTAGTGTTTTAGAATGTATAAATATATATATCTAAATGCAAAACCTAATAAAAGTAAGAAATTATGTCCAAAAAACAACTAGGGAATTCAAAAGCTTCTCTATATATTTTTACAGGTGGTTACATCATGACATTACACAAGGTTTTATTTTAAGCATTACAGATGGCATATTCTCACTTTAAAATATGGATTTTAAAGGCCTTCACTCTGTTTTAATCTGAAATATTGAATTTATTGAAAAATAATAATTAAAACATAATAATTCAATTGGAAAATAGCTCATAAAAATTGTAGAAATATTCCATAGTCACATAAAATCCTCTCAAAATTCTAAATAATAATTTAAAAAATATTACATTGATTTTCCTGAAAAAAAGTTACATTTCAAGGCTTCATACTGTCATTTTGTATTCATACTGTCCAAATCTGTCCCACACTTGCACTTTCTGCTGACTACAAAAGAGGGATGAGGTGAAATAAGTTTAAATCTGTTGGAGTAATATTGCGTAATCTGTAAATTAACCTTTTTAATATAAACTATTTCACCGCAACTTGAGATATTTAGACTATAGTGACTATTTTAAACACTTCAGTCAATATTTGTTTTCCCACTAGTCAAAGTCTAACATTTTCCAGTAATAAATAAATCTGTAAAGGTGCATCAGAATAAACAGCTTGAATGTGTTCACCTGATACTGAATATTTCATATAGAAAACTGCACATGTGTTTATGATCTCATGCCACATCATTACTAATAGATGCTGAGTCTTAAGGAGGTGCAGGACAGTTTCATCCATATTTCATGAGGAATCTCCGGGTGCTTCCTGCTCAATGCAAACAGACCAGACCTTACACAGCAACAATGATGAACAACTCTCCGTCCTGGAAATATGATTTCACAAGCATAACTGTACAATAATTAACCAATATTATTAGACAATATTGGGCCTATTTGGTATTAAAATGCATTATGAAAATGCATTATAAAATGCATATGCTTGGTAACACATGGCACTGATGAAGGGTTGAACCCGAAAACGTTTTACACTTTTGCACTTTTTTGCACTTTTGCACTTTATTTGTGGCCTCTGGACAATAAAATCATGTGAGCTTTTTGGCCTATATTCGTGTGCGGATCTTATTTCTGACATTTGAAGAATGAATAAATATACACCATCCTAACAGTAGGCTAATGGGTTAAATTAACACACCCTATGTGTTTTTTGGGGGGTTTTGGCTTGAACAACTTAATAAAACCCACAGCTGAAGAATTATCCTTCCTGTAAATGAGATTTGACAACTAAGTACCAGATAACAGAGTGAATATAAAAATGTATTAGATTTAATTACATTTTATTCAAATGTAAAATGATGCTATTAAAATGTATTACATTTTACTAGACTATTTTATTTTTAAATTTGTATTTATTATTGTGTGCAGTGTGTATGCAGATGGCAGCTCATAAGCAGTATATTTAACATAATATATTATTAATTACAATATTTTACAATATGCAATGTTTTAATAGCCTAAATAATAAATTATTGTCATATTTAAATTAATATACAGTAACAGTATTAGGAGAATTTTTTTATTTAATAATTGTGAAGATATTTATGTATTGATCAAGTTAATTCATCCCACACATGACATAAATAATTCATAACTGCCTGTAAGTGTTGATTCGCTGCTCGTGAGTCCAGCCCTCCGCGCGCTCAGTCGCACCTGCTGTCCATGCGCTCCTGAGCCGCTCCACACACACACACACACACCGGGCGAAACACGCGATGATCAGTGAGTACAACTTCTATCTGTCAACCTCAATATCACATCCCCATGATCATAGCGAGCATGATTGACTGAACATCTTTTCTATGACTTAAAAGCCTCAGTGGGAATCCTGACACAAAGGATGAGGCGTTGCTGAAACAAAGGAAAGTGATTTACGCGCGATGCCGGAACGCTCCCAGATTCGCGACATGATTCAATCCCATTCCCAGCAGTTGTTTCGAGCTTTGTTTCGCTTTCCTCGAAGTGATGTGAGCCTGAAGCTGATGAGAGTGCGATGCTTGGTTGGGTGGAGAGAGTAGAGAGAGTAAGGCGTGCTCGAGCATCATCATCATTATCATCATCATCATCATCATCTCTTGGCTTTGAACCATTTGCTTATTCTAAAGAAACAAACACTCAGAGGGCAGCGAGAATGTAGTCTGGTGTAGTCTCTGGTTTATGTGTATATTGTTAGGATAGCTTTATTTGACACTGATACGGAAAGCCCTTCTGGACCATCATGAAATTCCCGTTAGAGAATCCAAGGAAAAAGGTGAACTGGGATCCTGAACAAGGTTAGTTGTGTCAGATCGTTATTTCACTTAACTTCTGCTTTTTTATTTAGGACATCTGCTGTTTTGTTTCACTCTTTCAATGAGAAATAACTTCAGATCAGATTGTCTCTGTTATTTTTTTAAATAAAATGCCTTGCATTTGTATTGGCTAATCATCAGATTTTTGCTTAAAAAAAGTGAGCATTTGAGATTTGAGAGGAAACATCTGAAGTGCTTTTCCAGGAAAAATCTGTGTTGCAATGGTGTAATCAATGATAATTAGCTGGATTGATAGATATATTTCATAGCATACTCTATTCGCACACACACACACACACACACACACACACACACACACACACACATATATATATATATATATATATATATATATATATATATATATATATTCAAAGTCACTTAAAAGTCTCAAAATTTTTAATTTATTTTATAGCCTATATGGGCTTCTTCTATATTCACGGGATTACTCATTGGAATTTTCATGGACACATCCATAACAGTTTCTATACTTTATTGGATATTGATTTGTGTGGGCTGGGCTGACAGGTTCCATATCTCTGAGCAGATAGAGTGACGTAGACGTCCTTGAGTCCAAAATTATGGATGTTCAAGTGCATTTATTGATTTTTAGGCAATGCCTGACTGTAAAAATCGATAGAGAGATGTGCACACGCATGTTCGGTTTATTGAATCAATAAGTTTAATCCATCTGGTGTTTGATGAAACCCAAACTTGCACCATTTTCTGTTTCATTTTTACAAAGGGACTGATGGAACACTGTAGTGAAGCAGGCGAGGGGGCGGAGTCTGCATAAATTATGGGGTGGTTTGAGCATTACATCACTCTGACTCACAGGCTCCGCCCACTGTCCCCCACAAAGGGAGCTCTGAATGTTTAAACGGGGTGAAACGCATCAATGACTCTCACAGGGCTCTGCCACCCTCCAAATCATATTATACAATCCATCTGACAGCTAATGTGCTCGTCTCGCAGAGATCATCTGTCTGTTAAAGACTGAAGGACTGAATCTCACCTTGGTATTCACTCGTTCATGAGTGATAATGCTGTCTCATCCGTCTGTTAGAAAGCATTCACCTCGTTCAGGAGTGATAAATACACTAAGCATACAAAATCACCTTAGAAAAAGAGATGAAAGAATAGAAGTGAATAGAATACTTCTTTCTGCACCGGTTTGTGTCATGAATACCCAGAAAAATTACAAAGAATATTCTCTATATCTCAGTTGTTTCTTCTAGCATTGAGATTAAATGGAGATCAGTCGATCGTGTCACGTTTTGGGTTTTGTTTCTTGTCATTGTCATGTTTCTGTGTCTTGTCATGTGATTCCCTGTTTGTCATGTGATCCCGCCATGTGTCTTGTCATTGGTTAATCGTCTGATCATTGCTCACAGGTGTTCCTTGTCTTGTAATTAGTCTGTGTCATGTTTGACATGTGTCTTTGTTGAGTATTAAATGTTTCCTGTCAATGTTCTTGTTCTTCTTGTGAGTTTCCAGTTTCATGTCTCGTCATGCCTTTGTTTTATGTTTGATCATGTTTTGTTAATAAATTGCATTTGGGTTCTCACTGCAACTTGCCTCCAGTGGACTAAGTCATTACAGATTGATTGAACAATCAATCAATCAATCAATCAATCAATCAATCAATCAATCAATCAATCAATCAATCAATCACTATCTATCTAATATTTCTAATTTTCTGTCTGTCTGTCTGTCTGTCCATCCATCCATACTTTTTATTATATTTATACATATTTTTTTTAAACTTTATTTTCAATGGTCATTTATAAAAGTACTGAAATACAATAAACATTACTAAAAGCAGGTAATGAGGGAGGACAGGTGGGTCAAATTAATCAATAATCAGGTAACAAGGTGGATGGGGCTTATTTTCTTATTTTCAGGCTGTTGTTGAAAATAAGAACTTGTTCTTAAAGGGTTAGTTCACCCAAAAATGAAAATTCTGTCAGTAATTACTCGCCATCATGTTGTTCCAAACCCGTCAGACTTTCGTTCATCTTCAGAACACAAATTAAGATATTTTTGATTAAATCTGAGAGCTGGCTCACTCCTCCATAGGCTTCTGTGTAATCGAGATCTGCCATCCCAGAAAGTTAGTAAAGACATCGTTAAAATAGTCCAAGTGACTACAGTGGCTCAACCCTAAGTTTATCAAGCGACAAGAATACTTTTTGTGCGCAAAAAACAAACAAGAACCGTCAGAACGGAGGCTCGCTATTGGCCGACGCTGGTCATGTGATGCGTGTGATCCTGGCCAATAGTGAGCCTCCGTTCTGACGTACAACCCAGAAGCGCTGCGCTGTTACACTACGTGAGCTCACTCAGAGAAACACTGAAGAACATGAAGAGTTGAATAAAGTCGTTATTTTTGTTTGTTTTTGCGCACAAAAAGTATTCTTGTCGCTTGATAAACTTAAAGCTGCACTGTGTAATTTTTTAAGTTGATTCTTAGCAAAAAACACTTTGTTCTTTCAAAATGATATGTACTCATTAATGTGTAATTACTTCTAACTAATCAAGTATTCTCGTAAGCGTAGAATCTGCCATTTAGAATACATATGAGCGAGTCGCTCGAATGGCGGCAGCCATGTTGCGCCTCCATCTTGAAATTACATTAGCCAAAGAGGGACATACCTGGAAATTCAAGCTTCGCCCTTCGCGTTTTTACACTCAGTCGCACCGGGACGAGATTACTCGCGACTGCCGGCAGATTTGAAATAATACGGCCACCGTAGGAGTTAAAACGCCCTCGGAATGGGAGGGGCTAGAAAGTAATATTCAGCTGGTAGTTATATACAATTTCACCGCTAGATGGGAGAAAATCCTACACAGTGTAGCTTTAAGCACTGTAGTCACTTGGACTATTTTAACGATGTCTTTACTAACTTTTCTGGGCCGGCAGATGAAATTACATAGAGCCTATGAAGGAGTGAGCCAGCTCTCAGATTTCATCAAAAATATCTTAATTTGTGTTCTGAAGATGAACGAAATCACTGACAGAATTTTCATTTTTGGGTGAACTAACCCTTTAAAGGGATAGTTCGCCCAAAAATGATATTTAAGCCATGATTTACTCACCCTCAAGCCGTTCGAGATGCATATGTCAATCTTTTTTCAGACGAACACATTTTGAGTTATTTTAGAAAATGTCTTAGATCTTTCAGTGGTTATAATGTGAGGCAATGGGGTTCAGCTGATTCACGTTCGAAAATGTACATGCATCCTTCTCAAAAATAATCCATCCGGCTCCAGGGGGATAAACGAAGGCCTTCTGAGGGTAATCCGTGCGGTTTTGTCGTAAAAATATACATATTTAAAACTTTATAAACTAAAATAACTGGCTTCCAGTGGCGGTCGGCGCGCGTTCATGGAGATGAATGACGTCGTGACGTAGAGCGAACGTTGAGTTTTGTTTTGCTCTGCTCTCTGGCTGCGCTGTCACGTTCGTTCTACGTCACGACGCTTCCTATGCTACGTCCTATGTCATACGCCAGCAACCATCTCTGTGAACGCGCACCGACCGCCACCGGAAGCCAGTTATTTTAGTTTATAAAGTTTTAAATATGTATATTTTTACGACAAAACCGCACGGATTACCCTCAGAAGGCCTTCGTTTATCCCCCTGGAGCCGGATGGATTATTTTTGAGAAGGATGCATGTACATTTTCGAACGTGAATCAGCTGAACCCCATTTATTCACATTATAACCACTGAAAGATCTAAGACATTTTCTAAAATAACTGAAAATGTGTTCGTCTGAAAAAAGATTGACATATGCATCTCGAACGGCTTGAGGGTGAGTAAATCATGGCTTAAATATAATTTTTGGGTGAACTAACCCTTTAAGTGACTTGCCTGGTTAAATAAAGGTTAATAATGTCTTCTCTGTCCATCTCTGTCTCTTTCTCAGTGGCTGTTCAGACAAACATCGTCCCTGTGAAGAAGGTTGAGTCCGGCGCGGTTCAGGCGAGTCTGGTTCAGGTCATGCAGAACCCGCCGGGCTGCGAGGTCCAAGCGAACGCTCACTGCTCTCTCCCGCGCCTCTCCATCTCGTCCCGCTCCGCCAGCGCTCTCACCGGGATGGACTCGGGAGCGGACGGCTCAGACCTGCACTCCGTCATGAAGTGGAAGACGGTGCTGGCCGTGTTCGTGGTGGTGGTGTCGTACCTGGTGTGCGGCGGGCTGGCGTTCCGGGCGCTGGAACAACCCTTCGAGAGTAACCAGAAGGACAGCATCACTCAGGAGAAGGCCCTGTTTCTGAAGAGGAACCCCTGCGTTTCTCCAGCGGAGCTCGAGGACCTTATCAAGGTCAGATCACGTCTGTGGAGGAGACAGAGATATTCAGATCATTTAGGAGTGATCATATAATACATGGAAAAATGCCTAGATCATAATACTAGAAGTGTACACTATAAGTATAAGGAAAGGTTTTTGAAAGAAGTCTCTTCTGCTCATCAAGCCTGCATTCATTAAAACAGAAATATTGTTAAAAATTATTACAATTTACAAAATACTGGTTTTCTATTTTAATATACTTTAAAATATAATTTATTTCTGTGATCAAAGCTGAATTTTCAGCATCATTACTCCAGTCTTCAGTGTCACATGATCCTTCACAAATCATTTTATAAAATATTTTTTTCTTCTTTTTTTTCTTATATATTTTTCTATTTTTTTAATGATGAATAATCCATTAAAATATTTTTTATATACAATTATTTTTATTTTATTTTATATAATTTCCATTATTCACAATGGTCATTTTCAAATAATGCTGTAATATAATGTTTTTTTTTGTTTGTTTTTTACATTAAAATCAGCTTAAATTAAAAAAGGTAATATTGCAAATAATACCATAATGTATTCAAATAACTTCAATAACTTCAATAAAAGCTCCTTTTTTAGACATTACCATAATTAACATTTTGGGAGTAAATAAGCTTAATTCTCATGAAAACAATTTCACAATGCAAAAACTATCCCCCCCCCCATTTAATTTTAGGGCAAAATATGACTCTTGACAAGTTTTTGTGAGATTTACCCTTCCTGTGTTAGTTGGTTATGAAAAGCTGAGACATAAAAATACTTCATCTACATATTTTAGAAAGCGTTCAAAATGATTAAATAGGTTGGTATTTAAAGAACCGTTCATTGTAAAGGCTTCTTAGGAGATACTCTAACCGTTGAGTGTTTAAAGACTCAAAACAAGCCGTTTCCAGCGATGGTGATCATCAGAAAATATAAGAATAACAACAACAACCTTCCCGTCTCTGCTGTTTGCTCCGGCCGGCGCTGAGCTCTAATTGATCAGTAAATGTCATTCCAAGACAGACATGAAATCCCTCTGGGCATCAGCAGGATTATCAACTCTTGTGCAGCAGAAACTCACTGTAGGCTGAAGTGTGTGTAATGTGATAAAGCACCAGCACGAGGTGTTACATAACATTTCTCACATATATAGAGAGCAAATGTGTTCAATCTCTCCTTCAATTAAAGCTTTGCTTTGATTTCTCACAGCACATCCTACACAGACAACCAGGGAATTACTGGAAGAGTGGATGAGATCAAACATTCTTTGTTCAGTTTAGTATGTATGATCACATAAACCCTCAGAAAAAAGGTACAAAAGCTGTCACTGGGGCAGTACCTTTTCAAAAGGTGAACCTTTATACCATAATTACCCCTTAAAGGTGCATATTAGTACTTTTAAAGATGCATATTAGTACTTTTAAATGTGCATATTAGTACTTTTTTTAAAGATATTAGTACTTTTAAATGTGCATATTAGTACTTTTAAATGTGCATATTAGTACTTTTAAAGATGCATATTAGTACTTTTAAATGTGCATATTAGTACTTTTAAAGGTGCATATCAGTACTTTTAAAGGTGCATATTAGTACTTTTAAAGGTGCATATTAGTACTTTTAAAGATGCATATTAGTACTTTTAAAGGTGCATATCAGTACTTTTAAAGGTGCATATTAGTACTTTTAAAGGTACATATTAGTACTTTTAAAGATGCATATTAGTACTTTTAAAGGTACATATTAGTACTTTTAAAGATGCATATTAGTACTTTTAAAGGTGCATATTAGTACTTTTAAAGATGCATATTAGTACTTTTAAAGGTGCATATCAGTACTTTTAAAGGTGCATATCAGTACTTTTAAAGGTGCATATTAGTACTTTTAAATGTGCATATTAGTACTTTTAAAGGTGCATATTAGTACTTTTAAAGATGCATATTAGTACTTTTAAAGGTGCATATCAGTACTTTTAAAGGTGCATATCAGTACTTTTAAAGGTGCATATTAGTACTTTTAAAGGTACATATTAGTACTTTTAAAGATGCATATTAGTACTTTTAAAGGTACATATTAGTACTTTTAAAGATGCATATTAGTACTTTTAAAGGTGCATATTAGTACTTTTAAAGGTACATATTAGTACTTTTAAAGATGCATATTAGTACTTTTAAAGGTACATATTAGTACTTTTAAAGATGCATATTAGTACTTTTAAAGGTGCATATTAGTACTTTTAAAGGTACATATTAGTACTTTTAAAGGTGCATATTAGTACTTTTAAAGGTACATATTAGTACTTTTAAAGATGCATATTAGTACTTTTAAAGATGCATATTAGTACTTTTAAAGGTACATATCAGTACTTTTAAAGATGCATATTAGTACTTTTAAAGGTACATATTAGTACTTTTAAAGATGCATATTAGTACTTTTAAAGGTGCATATTAGTACTTTTAAAGGTACATATTAGTACTTTTAAAGGTGCATATTAGTACTTTTAAAGGTACATATTAGTACTTTTAAAGGTGCATATTAGTACTTTTAAAGGTACATATTAGTACTTTTAAAGATGCATATTAGTACTTTTAAAGGTACATATTAGTACTTTTAAAGATGCATATTAGTACTTTTAAAGGTGCATATTAGTACTTTTAAAGGTACATATTAGTACTTTTAAAGGTGCATATTAGTACTTTTAAAGGTACATATTAGTACTTTTAAAGATGCATATTAGTACTTTTAAAGATGCATATTAGTACTTTTAAAGGTACATATCAGTACTTTTAAAGGTGCATATCAGTACTTTTAAAGGTGCATATTAGTACTTTTAAAGGTACATATTAGTACTTTTAAAGATGCATATTAGTACTTTTAAAGGTACATATTAGTACTTTTAAAGATGCATGTTAGTACTTTTAAAGGTGCATATTAGTACTTTTAAATGTGCATATTAGTACTTTTAAAGATGCATGTTAGTACTTTTAAAGATGCATATTAGTACTTTTAAAGGTGCATATTAGTACTTTTAAAGGTGCATATTAGTACTTTTAAAGATGCATATTAGTACTTTTAAAGGTGCATATTAGTACTTTTAAAGGTGCATATTAGTACTTTTAAAGGTACATATTAGTACTTTTAAAGGTACATATTACCATAGTATAGTACCATTTGAAAGAGTATTGCCACAGTGACAGCTTTTGTACCTTTTTTTTCTCGAGACTCGAGAGTGTGCTAAGACATGCTGGAAAACTTTATTGTTCATTGTTACTTCATGAACAGCTTTATTGTAAAGCCTTAGTTACCATGTAAGAATTACAATATCATCCAAAATTAGACTTTCATCTCAAGGTTATTCAAGGCTCACAGATACAAGCGATTCCATGTGAACGAGTGTCCAGGGATCTATCATAACAAGGACGCAGATGGTCACTATCAAAACACATCGCAGTTCAGTGGATGTGCTTGACTTGCAGCAAACTGCATACTTTATTGCATACTGTCGGCCAGTCATTATGCAGCAGTATTCAGTGTGTAAATGTTTCAAACAGTAGTATGCCAAACTAAGGTTATCATCGTTAACTAAACCAAAAACCATAAAAACTTGAAACGGAAATAAATTAAAATGTAAAAAAAAAAACTTCAGCCAGTTGCTAAGGCAACATTCCTCCTTTTCATTTAGCTTAACTTGAAGTTCTAAAATATCTAAAATAAAATAAATAAAAACTATAAAGACGAATATAAAAACAAATAAAAAAAGTACAAAAACTTTACCTAAAATTAAAATGAAGACAGAAAATTAAAAAAAGATATGTATAAAATAGTATAATAGTATATCAATATTACTAAAATAGCTCTGTCACATGACCACATCACATTTAGGGCCAGATTTATTAAACAGGGCAAATTAGCGTGAGAGCGCAATCCCATAAACGAGCCGATGGGAGCAGACAGTTCTGCGCGTGATCTACTGACGAACACAGACGCAGCCGGATCATTTCCATAAAGACTAATGGCGCAAATACCAGTAAACTGACTCACGCAAACTTCAGTATATCGGCTTGTGTGCTTAATTTAAATACTCTCCTCCCATAAATCTTGCGTCTGAAAGGGAAACATCTACAAATACATATGCAATAATATCACATGCAAAAATAACCTTTTCAGCGAGTAAATGTCCTCACAGTAGTTTTTTAACTGCAAATGAGGGTTTGCGCTGGAGCGAGCTGTTAGTAAATCTGCTCCTAAATGTTTAAATCATCCCTTGTGCTCACGTGATCATCCTACAGTCTGACCTAGTTTTAGTTTTCACTCAAAAACCTGACAATACTGCATGCATGAGTGATCAGATCTGACATTACACGCCTACATCCTTCTTCATTTCTGTCCTCTTTGAGTCATTTGTGACTCAAATGT
This sequence comes from Vimba vimba, assembly GCA_022828995.1. NCBI lineage: Eukaryota > Metazoa > Chordata > Actinopteri > Cypriniformes > Leuciscidae > Vimba > Vimba vimba. Next base: position 33,461,623 of record CM040836.1, on the reverse strand, counting down.
GCCCCACATCTTCTAATTAAAAAAAAAAAAAAAAAAATCAATTCTCCATTTCCAGCCAAGACAGTTGAAACAGACCCCTCGACGTGTGTTTAGGGAATAGGCTCTGAGGTAATCAATTATTTATTGTTTGGCCCAATAAAGGCAGAATCTCCTGAGAGAAAAGCCTTGCTGGAGCTTTCAGTCGTCCTCATCGTCCACACAGATCATGTCCAAACCTGTCCATACTGAAACTGCCCACCGAACAGGACAATCACAAACCCTGGAAAGCATATGTATTTTTTTGTTGAGTATCATATTTGATACATCAGGCTTTTTTGGCTCATATAGTGAGAATATGTAGTGAAAAACACCTTGGTTTTATTCAGAGACCCAAAATGAGCAAAAATATGAAATTTGAGGCAGATGCTGGTATTTATGGACAAAAAATAAGATTAAAATTTTAAGGCGTGTAATGCAAATTACAAATATAGCAGATTACTTATATAAAATGCATATAAATATCAGTCGTCGCTCTAAATCTGCCAATAATATGTCTTAGTAAGATGATATTTAAATGCTTAGTTTTATGATCAAATCTCTGTAGTTTTAAAACATATAATGCAATGCGATACAATGATGATTGAGAGATGAACAAGTAAACCTTCCTCAAAAGCCTGATGATCATATTTGAGACTCACATTTGAACATGATTTTCTAAAAAAAAAAATGTTTGGATAATGAAGTAAACCGAAGTTGCTTCAGTCCAGTAAGTGTTGATCTTGAAATATTACAAACAATATCTTTACGTTTACTTGATAAATATCTACTTTCACAGCAGAAAGACACGTGAAGCACAAGCTGAAGATGGATGTTTGTACAATTACACTAAAAGACCATTTACTTGCTAAAAAGTATAAACTATCAATCAGAGGACAGAAGGACTGTGGTAGATTGTGTGCAAAGGCTTTTCAGCAAAGTTTTGATCTTGTGGGGGAATTTGTGGGGAATGTAAAGCATCTTAATGTTGCAGATTCGGCTTGAAAAAGTGTCTGAAAAAGCCTTTAAACCCGCATTTAATCTCACCAGAGTTAGATGCCAGTCATGTTGGCATGTCTCTGTCTTGTCATGCGAGACCAGGTGTTGTTGTTCTTGGCTGTCAGCAGGACTGACTCAAACACTTGGCAAAGCCTACCGAAGCAGAAGAAATATTACTCAGACTTCATCGTTTTCTTGCTGACAGCATGTTGTTTTGTTGTGTTTTTCTCTCTGCTCTACTCTACTCTTTTAAGGCGAGACACTACAGGTGAATAGGGTAAAATTTTTAACTAGCAGATATCACCATGAAACTTTCCCAGTTGATTACCTACATTAAGATAAGAAAAAAATGTATTACAAGTTTTCTGTAATTTAATGTTTAAATATGCAAATTAGGCAATATCTAATTAAATATGCGCTAATTTGTATATATTTTAAAAAACGAAATCTGAGTATTGGATAAAGCCAGATTAAAAATTATTTTTTCATTGTGTTCACATATTAGATGGGGAAAAAATTACAGAGGGATTTATGGATATCTACTTTTGTTATCCTGTAAATCAGAATATACTGTCAATAGCCTTAAAAAAATTATTTTCGCCATGTTTTTTGTAATAAAATGTTATATAAATCAGGCTAGGAATAATATATTTACAAATCCCTCTGTAAATGTCTTCATAATATAACTAGGTACAAGACTGGAAAGTTTGGTGTATATAAGTGCTACTGAAGTGGAGATTTCGGACTTGGAGAATGAGAGAAAGGTCATTTTGAGAAAACGGGCTTTAAAGATTTATCATCAGCCAATGAGATTGCGCATTCAGCCCTTTTACTTTTGCGATTGGTTGCTGATAAAAAGGAAATGACCATATTTGGATCCGACAGCATTGTACAGTGAAGAGAGAGCTTTCCAGCCGTGCCTGTGATGACAGAGAGCAGACAGCGATCGCGGTTCGGCGGGATGATTTACAACGACAACTTTTGTTGAATTTACGCGAAATCTACAGACGCAAACAGACAAAGTGTAATAAAATAAAGACCTAAATGTGTATTTCGGACTTTTTTTCACCACAGTCTGAAAGAAGACATGTTATTGAAGACAAATATCCAAAAATCTCAAAATTGACCAGTAAAAAAAAAACAGTGTTTTTGCCTGCCGTGTCTCGACTTAAAACAAAAGGGGTGTTTTGCAGCGATGCCATAGAAGAACCATTTTCAGTGACCAGTTCTTAAAATAACCATTCTTAGTATTAATAATCTAAAGAAACTTCTTTTCACTATAAAGACCCTTTATGGAATGTAAAGCTTCAATGGATGTTAAAGTCCCCCTGTGGTCAATAATTGTATCCCTTAAAACTCATCTTTGATCACCAAAACGACTCATTTAAACGTTTTTTTCCTGGGAAAAAAATTATTCATGCCTTAAAATATCTTGATTGTAACTCGACACCCTTGCCTCATTTAGTATGCACGGTTCTATGAATATGCAAATGAGCCCCACCTCCACTCACTCACTCAGCTCAGAGATCCACTGGTTGACGATCACACGTTGATCTGATTGGTTACAAGGTAGTTTGTGACGTCAGAAACACCAGCGATTTCAAAGCGTGTTTTTGAGACTGTCTTTGGTTCACTGCAGTTTTAAGGAGAAAATACTCAGCAATGGTGTCGACTTATGAATTTACACATGGTTTGTCTTAAAGCATATTAAAAACACCACATAGACATACAACATTAAAAGCTTGATTTTCACCACAGGGTGACTTGTCTTCACTTAACAATCAATGCCAGCTCTTTATGTTTAAGAGTGTATCTGACTTATTGCAATAATTTTAAATGGATTGATTGCTGATCGTTAATTTCTGTTAAAAAAAGTTTTTTTTTCTTGGTACAAAAACATCTTGTACTGCTTTACGATTAAAGCAAGATTTGAGTGGATATTATAAAGACAGCATGACCAGAGTCTGCTCAGGACTTACCGATACATTGACTGAATTTACTCAGCATAACCCATTTAAACTATTCCTAAAAATAGTTTGAGGAGAGTCACAAAGCCTGATCAGATTACTGACAGACGGAGCCCATTGATTTTCAATGTAGGTTTTTCAGCAGAAACCCAAAGCGGTGGGCTTTACATCACATCAGGCACTTAGCAAGTCTGATCAGGATTTTTGTGAATTATTTTCTTAAAAATTCGTAGTTCTCGGAGTGGCTGACATTGTGCAAGGTGACTTGGAGAAGGTGGCTTTTTAAAATTATTTCCTAATCAGACTTTTTCTGTAAATTTAGGACATTTTCCCTCATCATCTGCGCCTGTCTTGTGTGGTGTGCCCCAGGGATCCATTTTGGGACCTTTATTGTTTTCCCTTTATATGCTTCCCTCAGCCCACATTTTTCAAAAATACAACATTTCATTTCACTGTTTTGAAGACCATTCTCCGTTTTACCTTCCAGTATGGCTTGACACCACTGTTTCATTCAATGCGTTATTGAAATGTGTAAATTATATCAAGAGGTGGATGACAAATACTTTTCTGCAGCTAAATGAGGATAAAACAGGTTTTAATTCTAGGTTGTCCTGCAAATTCCTCCCCTGCTCTGGAAGCCCAGTTAGGTCCTCTCTCAGCCAATGTACGCAAACAAATTAAAAACCTTGGAGTGATCTTTGACTCTTCACTAGTTTTTCATAAACAAATTAGTGCTGTTATTAGAGGAAGCTTTTTCCATTTGAGATGTATTGCAAAGTTGAAGCATCTTCTTTCAGGCAAAGATTTAGAAGTTGTGATTCATGCATTTCTAACATCATGATGTTATAAATCTTTATTATCATGATTGCAAGTTGTTCACAATGCGGCAGCAAGACTTTTGACTGGGTCTAAAAGAGGGACCGTGTATATCCTATTTTAGCATCTTTTTTAAATACAGCACTTTGGATCGATTCATTTTGTGTTTAAATTTACTCTATAAATAAATTGTAATATTGTTAGATGGCATTTAAGAATTCTATCTGCATCTTGCACACATTTATGTGTGTCTAGTACAAATTAGACTTCTAGAAATTAGCCGTTTGATTCCCTGTAAGTATCCGGTCTACTTACTATAATAGTAATGCTTCCAAAATGGCCATTTGAGTCTTTTTCTCCATGTGCATCTTTTCCCAGCATGCAGTAGACGCGGTCAGCGCTGGAGTGAGTCCCATAGGAGACACGTCCTATAACTCGAGCCACTGGGATCTCGGCAGCGCTTTCTTCTTCGCTGGGACCGTCATCACCACGATAGGTGAAATAAACGAACCTTCAAACATCGCAAAATATAATCTCTGATTGAGTTGAAACTCAATACAGAAAATAACAAACTAATTAAAATGTGCAGTAAAGTTCATACTTTGCTACTAAACAAAATTGGGTTAGAGAAATGTTGAAATGTTTGAAATATTTGAAATGTTGCATTGCCAACTAACTGTTGAAGCACTAAAATTACTAACTGGAAATAAATCAAAACTAAAACTAGAATGAGGATGAGAATAAAAGTAAACTTGACCTTGACCAAAAATGCATACTGATTTCTCAAAGGCCCTGTTTACACCTGGTATTAAAGGGGAACTGCAGTTTTTTTTAGCTTAATTTACCTCAACTGAACATCTTCGGAGTCATATGACTTTTTTTTGGGTTGAATGGTGGCCGTCTCGCTTCCCTTTACGGCACTGCACACATACATTTGTATGCTAGCCTTCTGTGTATCATACATACCTCAGTGGACATGGCTCTGTGCGTTCACCGGGTTCTTTGAAAACAAATGCACACTGTCGTGGGAATTTGTTAAGTTTGGACTATTAATTAAGGATAAAAAGGTATCTTTTGTAACTAATAATGTGTTGCTTCTGTTGAAATTTTATATACACAAATGTAAATTTTTCAAAATTCCTCCATGTTATTGCTTTTTAAGGAGGAATTTAGAGTATATTTGGAGACAGTGAGAAGGATGAAAAGTCCTAAAGCAGTGTATTTGTACTCCTTATTGGAAGATTTTGGTTTTATAATTTGAAAAATGTCCTACTCCCCAACTTTATATATTTATTTGTTCATTTAATTTTATTTTTATTGTTATTTTTTTTAATTTTTTTTTTTACCTTGTCTTCAATTTACTTAGCCTACTGATGGGAATGATACGTATATTGTGATGTAATATTTGTATGTACCCTCAGGTTTGTTTGTAAAATTTTAAACTACGAATGCCTTTTTGTTAATGTCAAATATGTCAATAAAAAAAAGAAAAAAGAAAAAAGAAAAAAGAAAGAAAACAAATGCACATGACCAGAGGGAGAAGATGGGAGGGGGGAGAGTCGCCAACGAGTTTTTACGACAGTGTTGTCAAATATCTATTCTGAAGCTGTAGGGGGAGCTCTATAGAGAAACCCGTGAGCAAAAAGCGAGAAAACAGCGAAGAAATTACCAAAACTGCATAAGCGCCGCTTTAAGATGCATTTTGGTCGATCGGATCACAAGAAGATGACGCTAAATACAAGTGTAAATGGGGTCTAAAATGTTGTGAGCTTGTCCACTTTCACTTGTCCACTTTCACGAAAAAGGATTCGACCGGATTGATTTCATAATGTAAACGCTCATGTGGTCGAATGCGTTCGAACAGCCACAAAAGACACCTGCTCTCCTCCTAGTGACCTAATGAGTAAACATTAAGGGAAAAACCATTCTCTCACCATTCCTGATTTCTAACACACTCTCACGGTGTTCAGCTGGTCTTGTGGCTGTCAGAGCAGAAACGAAAGCTGTAAAAATTGCTCATGTTTATTTTGTCCATTAGATCGCAAGATCTGAAAAAAAACATACATTTACCTGACCATAGACCCCTCCCCTCGAGGAAATCAGGACAGAAGTGGTTGAAAGTGGACAAAAGAGACGGATTAAAACACCAGGTGTAAACACAGGTGATCCGATTGACCAAAACGCATCTTAACACCAGGTGTAAACAGGGCAAAGATTTGCACAGACCTTCATGCAACTTTCTGCACAGATCTCCTCTCTTGTCCTTGTCTTAACTTCCATTTTGTTCAACAATCAATAATTACTGCCATGTTCCCTCAATGAAACCCACCAATTGTCTCTCTCCGCATCTGTGAATCAATGCAGATTTAATACTAGAGCTGCTTGCATCAGAACCATTAAATAACCTCTTGTCTTCTCCGCCCACATCTGCAGGCTATGGAAACATCGCACCCAGCACTGAAGGCGGAAAGATTTTCTGCATCCTCTATGCCATATTTGGCATCCCTCTGTTTGGCTTCCTGTTGGCCGGGATTGGTGATCAACTAGGGACCATGTTTATGAAGAGCATCTTGAAGGTGGAAAAAGTTTTCAGGGTGAGTAGAATTACTTTTGAATGATCTACTGAGGTTTTTTAACTGCTTATTGGTTATATAAATATGTTAATTCACCTGAAATTTCTTCTGCCGCCATTCACAGCAAAAACACAAGCAAATCAGTCAGACCAAGATCCGCGTCACCTCCACCATACTCTTCATCATCGCCGGCTGCATTATTTTTGTCACCATCCCAGCTGTGATTTTCAAACACATTGAGGGATGGAGTACTTTAGAAGCCATATACTTTGTCGTCATCACTCTCACGACCGTCGGCATTGGAGATTATGTTGCAGGTATAAGCACCGATTACGACATTTCACATCATTTTACTTAGTAAACTCAAGGGTTGCTTAATTCTTATAGATCAGCTGGTAGAGACACACAAATCATTGGTTTGATTCATACACTCTTAAAATATAAAGGTTTCAAAAAGGCTTTTTTTCCCCCCAAAGAACCTTTCAATGAACAGTTCTTAAAAGAGCCTTTTTTCTTACTATGAAGAACAATTTAGAAATGCAAAGAACCTTTTTCCAATATGAAGAACCTTGCATTTGAAAGCTTTCATGGATGCGAAAGCTTCTTTATCGAAGCATTGATGCCAATTAAGAACCTTTATGTTTAAAAGTGTAGTGAACTCATATATTCTTATTAAATACACTGTAAATTGCTGTAGATAAAAACATCTGCCAAATTACTACATTTTTGTGTCATATTTCACCTGACACCTTCTCAAAATACTTTTTCTGGCAATTTTGTGTCTTTCAACTAAGTTCAGGTCTTGATCTTTTGGCTGATATACAGTAGGCTATAAGACAAACGGTAATAATCTGTTTGATTATTTTAAAGGTGGAGATCGCAAAATAGAATACATGAAATGGTACAAGCCTCTGGTCTGGTTCTGGATTTTGGTGGGTCTGGCGTATTTCGCAGCGGTTCTCAGCATGATTGGAGACTGGCTCAGGGTTCTGTCCAAGAAAACAAAAGAGGAGGTATGAAATGTCAAACAAAAATGAGTTTTAAAGGTATATCATAGTAGATTAGAATGATGTCCAATATAAAATCTAGCATTGTTGTTCAAAGTCTTATTTACCTTTTCTACACATAAAACACATGAAAAATAGGTTATAAACGATAAAACTAATGGCAAATGCTGTTGTAAGTTGACTTTAAATGGTAAATTCTGTTTAATATTGGCTTAAAAATAAAAAGATTTGTAGCAAATGCTGTTTTACGTTGACTTTAAATGGTAAAATATATAGTAAATGCTGTTTCATGTTTACTTTGGTAAAATGTGTTGCAAATGCTGATTTTAAATGGTAAATAATTGACTTTAAATAGTAAAATTTTGGCATATGCTGTTACATTGGCTTTAAATTGTAATATTTTTGGCAAATGCTATTTTACGTTTACTTAAAATGGTAAAAATGTATGGCAAATAGTGTTGTACATTGGGTTTAAATGGTAAATGAAGTTTTACATTGACTTTAAATGGTAAAATTAATGGCACATTCTGTTGTACATTGGGTTGAAATGGTAATTTTTTGGCTAATGCTGTTTTACATTGATTTTAAATGGTAAATTATGTTTTACATTGGCTTTAAATCGTAATATTTTTGGCAAATGCTGTTTTACGTTTACTTAAAATGGTAAAAATGTATGGCAAATTGTGTTGTACATTGGGTTTAAATGGTAAATGAAGTTTTACATTGACTTTAAATGGTAAAATTAATGGCACATTCTGTTGTACATTGGGTTGAAATTGTAATTGTTTGGCTAATGCTGTTTTACATTGATTTTAAATGGTAAATTATGCTGTTACATTGGCTTTAAATCGTAATATTTTTGGCAAATGCTGTTTTACGTTTACTTAAAATGGTAAAAATGTATGGCAAATTCTGTTGTACATAGGGTTTAAATGGTAAATGATGTTTTACATTGACTTTAAATGGTAAAATTAATGGTAAATTCTGTTGTACATTGGGTTGAAATGGTAAAATTTATGGCGAATTCCATTTTACGTTGACTTTAAATGGTAAATACTGTTTCACATTGGCTTTAAGAAATGTGGTACGTTCTCTCTTCTTAAGCCCACGTGAAGCACATTACTGAATGGTTTGTAAATGCCACGCTCACAGTGCTCTCTATCATCCAATACAGGTTGGAGAGTTTAAGGCCCATGCGGCAGAATGGAAGGCAAACGTTCGAGCGGAGTTACGCGAGACGCGACGACGCCTCAGCGGCGAGATCCACGACAAACTTCAGCGGGCGGCCACCATCCGCAGCATGGAGCGCAGACGACTGGGTCTGGAGCAGCGCGCGCATTCGCTGGACATGCTGTCGCTCGAAAAACGGGCTGTGTTAGCTAGTCTGGATGCCGGGCGATTTAAGACGTCCTCGCAGGAGAGCATCGACACTAAACTGAACAACCTGCGACTGAAGGCGGAGTGTGGCGGTCAGCAGGTTTCCTCAGAGGAAAACTTCCTCAACCGCTTCGGTTCGCTCACCAAACTGGCCAAACGCAACAGGAGTAAAGATCTCCGCAGGAACATCCCAGAGGATGCCAACGGGGAGGGTGAAATCCTCAGCAGTAACAGCAGTAATTTCACGCTGGGAGAGGAGAGAAGAGAGGACGAGGAGGAGGAGGAGGTGGAGGAAGAGAAAATAGCAGAGGCGAACACTGGCTTTACATGTCTGCCTCACTTTCCTGAGGAACCCAAACAGCAGAACGGTTTCGCACCGGCCCAGGCCAAAGAACAAGAGCGAAATAAAAGACTCGAGCAGAAGGAGCATCAGCCGTAGGCAGACGACGACATGCACGGGAAGGCAAATGACCGACGTCAGAAAATGTGCCTTTCTGTTTTATAAGCTGCGGCTCGACTCGTTACGATGAACCGCAGCTGATTTTCACTGTGACAAATGACAAGTTGCCAAATAAATGTGAAAAGAGCTCAAGGAATACAGACTGACATCACCTTAAAGGGACAGTTCACCAAAAATGTGGAAGTTCTGTCATTGTTTACTCAATCTCATGTTGTTCCAAACATTCATGACTTTCTTTCTTCAATGGAAATCCAAGAGAGCTGAGCTGCAAAAATGACAAAAAAAGGCACCATAACAGTAACACCATAGTCATAACTATATGTTATGACTCGTATATGCTGCTTTGTGTGAGAAACAGATTTAAATTTCAGTTCTGAAAACCTCTCAAATTTAATTATTAGATTTTATGTCTCAATGACGAGATACACCAGAACAAATGACGTTTTATTTATCACTGATTTTGAAATTGGTGCTACATGTGCCATATTTCATTTGAACGAAGATTTCAACCAATAACACATTTTTTTGGAGCTTACAATGAATTATTTCATATCATTATTAATATGAAAAAGATCTCTCTGGCATGGGGTTGAGTAAATAATGTCAGATATTAAGTTTTTGGATGACCTACACCTTTAAAATAAGTTATTTATATTCTTTACAACATGAGGACAGTCAACAGAGACTTTTTGAAAGGCTTTTGCTGTTTTCAGGTGGATCACGGATCACTGAAAGCCTTTTATGCTGTAAATCGTGATGTCTTAAGAAAGAAAAACCTGCATGAATATCTTCTGCTGCTCAGATGAATCTGTCATCTATGATGTTTATGAAGGCAAATCATGAACTTTTTCGAAACACACAACAAATCTGGTTGAGAGACGTTCTCATTAACCTTTTTGAGTGTGATGCCAGTTTCTACACAACAGTGACTTCAAATCTGTCCGTTAAATGCTTCGCTCACACTGAAGTCTACAAACATATCAATCCCCTCTTTGGTGATAAACAGAATGACTGGAGTCAAAGCCATATTTATGACAACAGATCAAAAAGAGTGAAAAAAATTAAGACAAAAATTACATTAATGAGCAGATTCTGCTGCATTTGAGACAAGCAAATCGCATTCATAAAGCATGGCTTAAATGTCCAAATACTTTATTATAATACGCTGTAAATCACAAAAAGCCACTAAGTCTTCCAACGTAAAAAGTCAAGTGTGGATGTCAAACATGTAAAACATTACTAATCCATTGCATTGGTCCACAATACTACATGCAAACACACACACACACACACTACAATTTCAGGTAAGAAAGCATGCAATAATGGTGTTGATCATGTAATGCTGATGTAAACGTCACAGTGATGTGAGCTGGAGTGAACATCTCAAAAAGTCATGGTCTCTGTTGTCATGGTTATCACATTAATGGTTGTGCAAACATTACATTGAATGTAATGAGTGCCTTTGCGAAAATAAATCATGACTTTGGCTTTGTTGCACTTGCTGATGATCCAATTTGATCCTGATTTCGCCTTGTTTCAAAAAGTTGGAAAGTCAGGCGTAAAACCTGGAAACTTGTACAAAAAATGCACATAAAACATATCAATGAATCAGACATCCTACATGACATAACATAGATTGTGTTTATGTGCTTGTGTAGAACATGTTTCATGCCTTAACCTCTCATAAGAGGTCTGATTTGCTCAGATTGTCACGATCATTAGCCATCGTTTCCAGATTCCGGCAGCACATTACAGGACTCTTTAGGTCTACAGATGACATTATGTGCTCACACACACACACACACACACACACACACACACACACACACACACACACACACACACACACACACACACACACACACACACACACACACACACACACACACAGATCACAAAATCATTACTCTGAGAGAGTTTTCACACACTATAGCAGAGTTGGGGGTTCGTAAAACCTCAGGGATCATTGTGAAATGGCATTGGATTCACATAACGCAACTGTGGTAGAACTGCTAAAGTCATATTCAATTACACAACATGCACAATTAAAAATATTAAAAATATTATACACTAAAAATATGCCTCAAATGTAAGATTCATGCATTTGAATTGCAAATAAAATCCACCCATATGGACTGCATAGTTTTAACATAAATTAATAAACTTAATGTGGTGCATATATTTGTCAGTCATACATAAATGAAATGAGTAATATTCCTGCAATCAAAGAATTCAATGCATTGTTCATTATTAACTATTTGCATCTATTTGATTTCATTTAAATAATTATGTTTTTAGCGTTTATTCAAATTACGTATAATCAGCATAATTATGTTCATTGTGAAAACTATTACATTTATTCAGTCAAAAAAAAAGCATGAACATGGTTTGTCTATAACCAAAATAAGTCTAGTTGTAGAAATGTATGAAATGGAAATAAATTGATTTCTATTGATGATAAAGTTTAGACCTTTAAAACACAGTCAGTTTATTAATACTATTGCAGAAATCTCTTTCATTTATTATACATACCAAATATTGTCAGTGGTAATATGAAATTAAACAAAATATTGAGATCTACTAATTTCCACAAATACGACCCATGCACACTGATAAAATGAATGCAGTGTTGCAAACAAGTGTTGCATCAAACCTGTGAATATACAGCCTCGGGTGTGAACAAAACTGAGCGAGGCAGGAAATTAGTCTTTTTAAGGTAACATTGATCTTCTGTGATCTTCAAGTGAGATGCCTCAGTATGGAGATGTGTGATGCTTGTTTCTCGGCAATCTGAGATGCATTTAGTTGCTAACTTGCACAGATCTGAAGTCATGCATGGCGGGTTTCTCAAAAGCATGCTTTCTTGAAAAAATAACTCAAGTCAGCCATCAAATGTAATGAAAACAGAAGGTAGGCCTAAATGTGTCCAAGGTTGCAGTAACCTCCAATTATCTCTGTCTATAACTGATTAATAGTGATGGATTATTCACATGCATCTTTTGTCATGGTTTAACCTTTAATCCTGTAAATTGTAATTTGCGCACAGCTGGAGCAACCGGCCCCTGTTATGCAGTTGCTATGGTTCTCCAGGTAGTTGCCAGGGCATTGCTAAGGTGTTCTAGGTGGTTACACAAATGAAAAGAGTCAGATGTGGCTCAGGTCCCTCATTCCATGTAAATCAATGCGATTTTTTTAAAACTTGCTTATTACCCACTAGGCAAAATATAAGTCTGAGAATAAGAGAATAAAAGTATTTTAAACTCAGAGCTACCAACAACAACAACAAAACATCACAATTTGAATATTGTTGTCAGCGTGCGGATGATTAACCAATCACAGACAGTCTGTTGAGTGCATGAATCCAATGGCCAATCAGTGATATTTAAATTATTTCAATAATAATCGCTACAAAGCAATCTAATCCACAGATGCATCTCAAGTTAAAAAGAAGCTTAACAAGTACTGAAGAAACATCACTCGATTTTCCTCCCGTGTGGCACAGAAAATCCGCTCAACACAGCTAGAAAATGCCAGCACAAACTCTCCTGATTGCTAAATCGTGTCTCTCCCCAATTTGACGTTATTCCACTGCCAGTTACATGACGGTATTTCTATTTCTCAAGTTCAACTCACCAAAAAAAGTCGATTGGTGCTCAATGATTAACACGGCAGGTGTTTGAGATAGACTTAACGCAAAAATCTACAACTGAACGGATGGAAAGATAACGCTTTGAGGAGGTTCGCACGCGCTGACTTCTAAAAAGGTAAGTTATGGGGATTTATTTACTTCGTGAACGCTAAATGTCAGCGTTACTCATGATTATTAGCAAAATATAGGATGAATTAATGGTTTATGGCTATTACGTCTATCTCAACAACCTTGGCGATTTATGTGGTAATATATTTAGAGATAATTGAAGTGCGTTAATTGACAACAATTGGTGCTGCTCAGGCCGCGGTTTTTCCAGATTTGAGTTTGTGCGCATGCGCGAACGCGTAGATCTGTTCTGTGTTGTTGATAGAAAGTTGGCAAGCTGTAACTTATTCAAAATACGTATGTTTTGTTTTTCTTGATGGTCCGAGGCCCTGTGTGAAATTGTATGCTTTTGTCTTGATTTACAATGTAATCCGACTCAGGACGAATTACACAAGTGTAATATTCAAAGTTAGGCTGGCCTGGGGATTGTTCACATCACTCCTAAATATAGACATATGCCGTCACTACAAACACAGGAAGTGGTGAGTGTTGTTGGAAATATTACTGTTAAAGAGTTTGTGAGCTTGTTAAACATGAAACACATGTCTTTCATTTGTTTACAGTGGACATGGAAACTGTCGTTTTTTATGGTTGCAGAGCACATTTGCTTTACACAGTGTTTTACATGGAAAAGGCACAACTAACAGCACAAGGTCATTTATTTCTAACAGATCTCATCATTTTAGATGTTGTATGACTTGCATTTGGTCTTTCATATGACATAAACGCATTTTAAATCTTTTGAGGATGCTTAAATTAGTTTGCCACAGGTTTTTTTCTGTCCCATGATGTTAGCATTACTATAGTCCAAAATACATTTATACATTTATATCAAAGGCCTATTGTACCTGGCCAGCTGAATTTACCACATCATTTGCATATTCCACCATCATTTTATTAATCTTTCCCATGTCATCATTTTCTCCATCTGATGAACGCGAGTCAGATAAACCACCTGCAAAGCTGTCACGGCCAAACATGGAGTATTTAGTTCCTGCTCTTTAATTTAGCATCTTGGTTTTGTACATTTTCACATGCTATTTTTTGTAGACAAACTATATAGTGAACAGTAACAGGTGTGAGAAATACATGTTCTTCTTTCAATAGTGTTTAAAGTACAAACTAAAGTATACAATTCTCCCCATCTATTTTCAAAATGCACATTATTAATTTTATTGTGTATTCATCCATGCATGTTCAATTATTTAAATATAGTTTTCGTTTGTCACATGCTTCAGTCACTATTTTCCCAAACATGCATGTTATTTCATATAGTTTTAGTGACTTTACTATTATTCTAAAATGTGGAAAATATATGTTTTTTGACTGGTAGTGTAGTTAATTGGTAATGCATACAAATGGAAACAATGTTGTAAGGCAATGACACCGTTAAGAAAACATGATTATTAGAATGATAATCGGTTTTAAAATGAACTTCTGAGTAACAAAGCATTAAGTAATCTTACATCTGTCATCGTGAAAACTAGCCTGACGTCGTCATACTCAGATTCTAGTCAGAATATCTTAAGAATATCTTCTATTTTCTATAGAATATCGAACTTCCCGACCTAAAAATGTTGTGGGCGGGGCTAAGTTCGGCTGGCATCCAGGCTACGTGAAAACCTTATATTCGTGTGAATCGTGTCTATATTGAGATAAGGATGGAATGGAAACTATATTTTTAAGCACAGTGAAACTAAATAACAAAGAGGAAGTTAGTCAGTGTGTAAGTTGACACAAACGATTATCTTGTTCATTCAAATGTTCAGTGTTTTAACTGTATTTTTACATGTTATTTGAGCCTTTTGCGGTTACTTTACTGGTGCATGCATTAGATACTGAGACTATAATACTTATTATTTTGTGTATTAAAAATGTAGACTGTCATTGCATTTTGCCATCACTTTTTCCCCCAAACTGCATGTTTGCACTTGTTTTTATTTGCACTCTTCTAAAAGACTTTCTGAGACTGAGCGACTAGTAGAAGAACAGCTCAGTGTGTGTGTGTGTGTGTGTTTGTGTGTGTGTTTGCATGCATGTAGATACACCTTAATTTGTGCTTCTACTTCTTTCTCTGTCCTCATGTAGCCTCTGCTATTCTGAATTTAGCCTTCATAACCATACAGCTCTTTTCTGAACGAAATCAGCTTATTCTAGGGAAGAACTGGAAGAGAACATTTGACTTTTCTTCTCTTTGTTTTTACTGCCATTTAAGGGTTGTGTTTATCTGATGAGACTTGTGTGGTTTGCATCAGACAGTCATTGAGGAGACATGTAGACATCTGTGCTGTTTGATGTACTTTAGATAACATGTTCGTACATAACATTTTTCGTACAAAAATGACTCATTGTTGTATTAGTTAACAACTACATTAGACTACTACACACGTTTTCTGTTATTGTAGATCTTAATTTTAAGAATTAAAAGATCTAATAATATGAATTAGGCCTAAGTAAATATGGTGTAGAACAGTTGTTTGTGAAATTTCAGCACTTTTGTAAATTAATAATTTACTGCCATTGTATTATATATCTACTACAGCATAGACATAACAGCCAATGACCAACTTGCTCTCTTTTAGCTCTGCTTCTTTCCTTTTTCAGATATTTTCATACATTTACATATATCATTTTCAATATTTACAAACTGTTTTTTGTCATAGGTTTGTATTTTCATAATTTAATTGTTTTGCAAACTTTATAGCCTATATTTTAATGGTATTGATGGTTGTTCTTTTTTCTAAATGCACATTATTAATTTTATTGTGTACGATTCATCCATGCATGTTCAATTATTTTTTTAAACAACAGTCCAGAGCGAGAGTAGACAAAGAAGCTTAAAGGTTGTATCAGCGATTTCAGGCCCAAACATAAATGATCACATTCGTCTAATCTTTCCTAACGATCCGCTAGCTGCCCGTCCCATAAGCATGCCGTCAAAAAAACGCGTCTCTGTAGGCAGCCTAGGCTCTGAGATCTGCACACAAAAACAGTCGGTTTCACCAACACTCAAAACCAAAATAAATAGTGTTCCAACCAATCACCGACAGGGGAGGGTGTTGTGAGGTTTTCGCGCGCAGCCGTCATAGGCAGCCGTGCACGAGTGCAAAAACCTCACAACACCCTCCCCTGTCGGTCAGACGTTTGTACTGTACTTTATTTTATTTTCTAAACTGTTTTAATTATTCTTATTTCTTTTTATTATTTTAATTTCTTCTATGTAAAGCACTTTGAATTACCATTGTGTATGAAATGTGCTATATAAATAAACTTACCTTGCTTTGCCTAATATTTTGTGCATTAAAAATCGCAGGCGATACGTCCGCGATTTTTAATGCGATATGGCTCAGCTTGTCAGTGAACTACGGCTCTGTGTAGTGAATGCCGCTCCATCTGAAAGCAGGTGATGGCGATTTACTACTAATCAAGGAACCGGCTTTACTGACGAGATGCGCCTAACAATGTCATGCGATATATCGCCCAGCCCTACTTTGACTTTCTGAGGCTGAGCGACTAGTAGCAGAACAGCTCAGTGTGTGTGTGTGTGTGTGTGTGTGTGTGCATGCAGATACACCTTAATTTGTTCTTCTACTTCTTTCTCTGTCCTCATGTAGCCTCTGCTATTCTGAATTTAGCCTTCATAACCATACAGCTCTTTTCTGAACGAAATCAGCTTATTCTAGGCAAGAACTGGAAGAGAACATTTGACTTTTCTTCACTTTGTTTTTACTGCCATTTAAGGGTTGTGTTTATCTGATGAGACTTGTGTGGTTTGCATCAGACAGTCATTGAGGAGACTTGTAGACATCTGTGCTGTTTGAGTCTGAGATACTTTAGATAACATGTTCGTACAAAAAATGGTAAGACTCATTGTTATATTAGTTAACAACTACATTAGACTACTACACACGTTTTCTGTTATTGTAGATCTTAATTTTAAGAATTAAAAGATCTAATAATATGAATTAGGCCTAAGTAAATATGGTGTAGAACAGTTGTTTGTGAAATTTCAGCACTTTTGTAAATGTATAATTTACTGCCATTGTATTATATATCTACTACAGCATAGACATAACAGCCAATGACCAACTTGCTCTCTTTTAGCTCTGGCTTCTTTCCTTTTTCAGATATTTTCATACATTTACATGTATCATTTTCAAAATTTTCAAACTGTTTTTTGTCATAGGTTTGTATTTTCATTCATTTAATTGTTTTGCAAACTTTATATATTTTAACGGTATTGATGGTTGTTCTTTTATGTTTGGAGATGACAGAGATAGTTATTGTAATGAGTTTAGATGTTATGGGAAGAAGGAGGCGGGAACCGGCGAACATTCAAACACTTTAATACAATAAATGAAACAAATACAAAACGAAAGTAAAATATATATGCACATATAACAAAATGAAACACAACATAAATCCAGGCCTGGCCTCTCTCGTCCTTCACCGTCGTCGCTCCTCCTTTTATGCTTCCGCTCCTCCGTGAGAGATACAAGACCGGTAGTCGATCTCCGAATGCAACGTAACAGGGAGGAGAGGAAAGATGGAAAGCTCCTAAAGCTTAGTTCAATACAAATTCACGGATAATTTGTTTTGTCGTTAGTGAAAATCAATATTGACCTTGTATTTGAAAAAGGATCCTCATATAAGAACCAATACTAAAATACAGAGTCAGTTCATTCACATTCGGAGATCGACTATTTTTGTCTGTCAAAATGCCGGCGAACACAGCTACAGTGAGTTGTTCAAAATCTTTCTTTTTAGTAAACTCTGTGTACACAAACAATGTTCTCAATGCTGGAGTTCATGTGTAGAGCCCCTGGTGAGACTTCCAGCAAAGTTTCATGTTGTGTCGAGCCTTCTTAGTGTTTTAAAAATAGCGATTTTTGATGCTATCATAGTCGTGCCCCAAGCACTCCCATTCAAAAGGCAATTTGACCGAAAATGAAAATAAGGTCAAACTTAAAAGTGTCACGGTTCATGAATCGGCTGTCTCATTTCTGGTGTGTGTGTGTGTGTGTGTCTGTATGTGGGCGTGGTTACTCATTGTAGTGATTAGTGTTGCCAGCTGTTATCAATCCCCGTTCCCTTTATATGTGCAGTAATTCCCATCTCATGTTGTCAGATCGTTGTGGTTTCCCCGGTGTCGTGTCCTGTTCCCGTGTGGCTCTCTGTTCCCCTGCTGTGGATTTCGTCGTGTGGATTCGTTGTGTTTCGTCACCTCGTCTGGATGTTCCACTGTTTCCTGGTTTCCTGAGCACGCTTCACTTCACCACCACCGGAGGCCATCGAAGTCCCTGTGCCACAATCGTCATCTGAGTGTGTTTTCCCCGACCTGTGTTTGTGCGTTTCTGACCTTTAATAAACGCCTTTTTACTTGCAATTGCATCCGTTCTGATTTCCTCACAAAAAGTGGCGTTTCCATCCTAATTATGCTTTTAAACGAAAGTTTGCCTCAGATAGATTCACAAAAAGACCCTAGTTTGCATTTTGGCGAGAGTTTCCCTTTAACTAAAAAGGTGCTGATCGCGTGACAGTCAAAAATTACAGATTTTTTAATATTTTATTTCAATTAAATGAATGTTGTTTAATTTGATAATGTTTTTTATTTAATAATTTGTATTTTTAGGAGATGTTATGGTACTAAATTATGTTTATGGAATAGTTATGATCCATTTATTACCTGTTAACCACTTTGTGAACATAGACCAGAAAATGAAATCTAAAAAAATTTTAAAGCACAATTTAGAGCACAGACTGAAGTTTTTTTAACGAAGCTACTTGGCAGATTATTGCTTAAGTGAAGAAAAATGTTAAAAAGGTGAAACAAAAAAAAGTTATAGAAGTTTAAGCATATTATTATGAAAAATTCACAAAAATAATATTTTTAAATTTGATATGAATTATATATTTTCCAAAGCATGATTTACTCTAAAACTTTGAGAAAGTCAAAGGCATAAATCTAAACAAGTTGTGTTCCAGATTTGAGGATGATATTTTAAAAAATGAGCTTTCAGTAATATTTTGTTTTGCTGCAGTACCAAACGTTTCCTCTAGATGAAATTCGTCTCCCATTCATTTCCAATGTGTTCATTTTTGATCATGAGCAAGACAAGGGTGACAATTTTTTTCAGGACCATATAATCCTTTCGAATTATGTCCATGAGTTTGTCTCTGTGTGTGTGTGTGTGTGCGTGTGTGTTCACATTGCAAGAGCCAAAAACTTTATCAAGTTTTGTACCATTCCGATGAAGTAAAAAAAACATAAATAAAATTTAAAATAATGTTTACTAATGAGATCTTATAAAGTGTTAACTAATTTGAATGTCAATTAGATTGGAATAATTCTGTTTTACAGAGAAAAAGGAACGATTTTCACTCAGAAAATTCTAAAAAAATTACAAAGTAACACATAGAATGAGAGTAGAAAACCTGAAAATAGTATTTTCTTGTAAAACACACTGCAGAAATCTTTGTTTTATATACATCTTCGATAAATCCTTTTTTACAGCGTTCGATCTCAAGGCGCGTGTAGGAACCTGACAGGGTTTTAGTGGTTTATTGATGGATGATAAAGATTCCCTGAAGCATTTTTAACCAGGTTACAGTTCACAAAGGGCAACACAAGGGCAAGAGGGTATTGAAATCGTCTCAAGAGAGGAACTAGGAATCTGATTTACGTCCATCAATAAAAGCACCGCTAGTGACTTCAGGGACACGTTTACAGTCTACCTCATGATCATGTGTCCAACACGGACCTGATCGATGTGGGTGGAGGTTTCAAAGTCAGTAGAAGCTGATGATGAAGTATTTGGTTTACAGGACGAGAATGAGAAAGCGGAAAATTAATATGCGTCATTTTCTTTTTTAAGATAAGTATCAGCTCATATTGTGTAAATGTTGAAATTACATGACAAGACACACGCCAACAACATTGATGTAATCAAAATGCTGACCTATAAATGAATCATGTTGAGTTAACCACAGTTTTTACCAAAAAAACAAAAAAAAAAACATAGTTAGTCATTGTTTTCTTTAGCAAGACTAGAAACTTGCTGCTGCTGTCTTCAGTCAAAATGAGAAAAAAATATAATTTTAATAATTTAATAATAAAAATGAAATGAGCTGAGCAGAAATACATAATCATGTTTGGCTTGGTCCAAGTTGGATTTTCTCCTCAGCAAGGTAAGGTAAAGGTAAGGCCCGTGAAATTGGTCCAATATGCCGGTCCGCCAATACACAGGGAAGGTCTCACGTGTCCTGTTCCTTACTCGTGCAAAGTATTGGTTGGTTAAATTTACAATACATTTAGTTATGTTTTCTCTCGTTAATTCATCTGACTCCATAAATGAAAGGTTTTAATAATATCTGTGCCTCACTAAAAGTGAGCGAATGTTTGACTATTCCGTTTAACTCTTCAATGAAAATAATATCAAAGTCAGTTAGAATAATCAAATGTAACAATTTATTATGTCAGGTAAATGTATCATGCCAATTTCATAATCAATTCAAAGATAATCGATACAAAACATCAAATTCTCTGGAATAAAGAAAAGAGATGCATACCCAACATTAAGAAATACGTGAGGCTGAGAGCTCTCACTCTCAACCTCACGGACCGATCTGAGGTACACAAAAGGCCCCGATCTCCCTGCTGCACTTCCTTAAATAGACAAACCTTTTCACCTGGAACCATGTGCTAACAATAGAAATTTGCATTCAGAGGTACACTGTAACACCTCTTGGGGGTGCGCGACCATTTGCTTGAGAGACCAACCCCTCCTTGTATGCTAGTTATCCATAAACCTTCAAAAACCTTATCACCTTGTGTTTCACTTATTCTGGAAATAGGACATTTGTACCAGTCGCACTGTGACATTTTAAATGATACCAAACATGAAAATACTCTGTGATAATCATTCACATTAAACTCTACATTTTCTTGGGTGAAACCAGGTGATCGTCTGAGCCTGAGAGAGAGGGGGTGAGGGGAGAGGGAAGGAGATGTAGATTAAGATGACTCAGAGGTGAGACTTTCGTCTCGATGGTGCACGAGGGCCAGTTCAAATGATAATCTCCAGAGAGGTCCTTTTGTCCTCTCAGGGCCTGGTCACCCCCAAAACAGACTGTCTGGAATCAATTCTTACATAAAGGTAAAGAGGCCCATCTATAGCCGCTTTCCGACCAAGTAGTTACAGGAACTTAGTTCTAGGAACTGTCCACTTCTAAACAGTTCTAAGAACTACTCTCCCCCAAACTCGGTTTTGCTGTTTGCGTTCGCACTGGCCAAGTGGCCATAGGAACTGGTAGGAGGGGTAAGGGAGTGACGCAATCACGGTGACTTTTATTTTGGCGGCGCTGAGAACGCCAGAGCAAACAATGCTCGCATTCTCTGTGTTTATTAGTTAGCGATCTGTCTAACAGTACTGTTTAATATCTTATCAGATAGAACTGTTATAGAAAGTAGACAGTATATGAAAAAACGGTTATTAGCCTATGCCGTGTGGTTGATGTCCAGTGTTGCTAGCTGGGCAGATAAACATAATCATGTTTGGCTTGGTCCCCTCAAAGTTGCGTTGGATTTTCTCTTCAGCATAATGGTTTAGAGACCCATCTATCACTTTTTTCCATGTTTGTATAGTTAGTTTCTGGAGTAAATATATAGGCTATAATCTGTGTGTTTACATTCTAGCTGTTTTAAAAATGGCGGGTGCTGGTGCTCCGCGTGCGTTCGGTCAATCAGCGTACACTAACGTCACGGGTAGTTCCTATAGTGCTGGTTTAGACCCTACTCTGAAGTAGGACCTAAATTAGTTCCTCCAAAAGGAGTTCCTAGAACTAAAATCGTTCCTAGTTCCTGCGGTTCAAACACGACAAAATCCGTGAACTTCCGCCAATAGTTCTAGGAACTATGAAAAGTAGGGGTGTAACCAGGGCCGGATTTACAATTTTCTGTGCTCTGGGCAACAAGACTCAAGGCCCCGGCGTAGTTAGGGGGGTTCGGGGGCATGCTCCCCCGAGAAAATTTGGATTTCTCTGACCTACATATGTGCAATTTAGGACTTTTGAAGGCCAAAAAATTATAAGAAATAGGCTATCTTTAAAACCTTGTCATTAGATTATTTGTCAATACCTGCTCTCTCCTCATCTTCATATTTCTTACTCTCTCAGTATTCTTATCCTGGCCTATTTCTACCCCTCCTAAAGCTGAACTTTGACTGATAGTCTTTTCATTTTCGTCTGTGTCAGTGACGAAAGTAAACATAGGCTCAACTGATATTTATACGTTTTATGAATCATCAAAGCATTCTCAGGTATAATTATGCAGCATTAATGCATGAATGATTTTGAACGAATATTTCATCATGTCGATATACAATGGTCACATAATGTTAAAACTAATCTTGCTATTGATATCTTTGTTAGACTACCGACCCTATAGAACAAATGTCCGGCTAATATCGAGCCTGAAACGAACTTTACCGCGCTCGACCAGCGGGAGTGCATTTCACGAATTAGCAATCGCTGGCGTTCAGCGGGGAGGGAGGAAAGTCTGCGTGAACCCGCGTAGCAGTTTATGCAGTGAAGACTGAAAAGAGTTTGATAACTTTATTACATTTCTGTGAATTTCCTACCTGTCAGGGCCCCCTAGATCTCATGGGCCCCTGGGCAAGTGCCCAGTTGCCCTAATGGTTAATCCGGCCCTGGGTGTAACGATACCCTAATGTCACGATTCGATACATATCACGATACTGAACTCACGATACAAACAATAAAAAATGTACTGTTGATTAAAATGCTAAATTTGGTATTACAGTGTGTGTAAATGAATATTCTTGGACTTGGTGCTGAAACCCAAAGCACAGGACAACACCAGAATAACAATATTCATGATTCTGAAGCTGGAAATACTGAATTATTTTACACGAATATGCTTGCACTC